>JAQGBY010001017.1:0-33736 GCA_034698785.1 Mycogona germanica
GCAACCTCCAGCGCCACCCCTACTCCCCATTGGGTCTCGTCAGGGTGCGCTCTTATTGGTTGACAATAGGGAAGGAGATGAAAGGAATAGATTCCAAATCCCATTGGCAATCTATGGCTTACACTTATATAAAGAAACGCTAACCAATACTGGAAATGAAATTTGATTATTTTAAGTAAATACTAAAGTATCTGTATTTGGCATTTCTTTGGTTTCCAACAATGTTCAAATATGCATGTATACATGCACATCCTACGTTTAAATATACGACGGAATCCCGACAATGATCAAGATTGGATTAAGCCGAAATTGCCGTAGATAAGAGAACTTTAGTCGTTCGTTTGCGTATGTTATTGCGAATTTGCGAGCTTGAAGGTCTGGCCTCTTTAGAAAAATTCAATGACATCTTGAAGGATATTTTTTCCCATAGACGACGCAGTCATAATAAATAATATCGCCTTGCGTAGCTTGCAAGTTTTGTTTATGGTCGAACATGGATGCAAGTTTATTGCCATTGTATCAGATACGTTGTGGAGATTTAAATTTGCCATTCCCTTGTACCTGTATATTTTTATTGATGAGCAAGCTAAAATGAAGTCACAATATGGGCTCGGTTGCGGTCATGCCCATGCATACATTTGTAATATAATTTAATTAGAAATTCTTTTGAGACTGGATTGGTTTGTAAGATAAATTGAAATGTGAATGAGTTCCTTTTCACAACGCGGCTTAGCTATTCTTACGAATTGATTAAACCAGAAAATGATCACAAATATAATTTGGTTTCCCTATAAGCTTTTATCGTTGGGTTGCGCGCATTTCGTCATTTAGTAGGTAATTGCTCAAAGTAACAATTTTCCCTAGAAAGCTCTTGAGACGCTTTCTGTTATCCGATAATTCAACGAACCACCTGATTCTCTAGGTCTTTTCACAACTGGTCATAATCGCAGACCTCTTCGCACGGTTGTGTTTCTATTACCAGATGTACGACTGCTGTGCAACAAGCAGGTTCCGAAAACACGTTCTGAAACACCTCCAGAGGGCGCCAGTAGCTGTCACGCATGGAGGCCATACCCAGTGTTCTGCTGCGGTTTTGTGAATCTTGTAACCAAAATCAAGGGCAAGGTTTGGCCACTTCCTTTGCGATATCCGCCAGCGCCAAGGTTTTTCTCAGGCTTATTGAAAATTGAATACGAAATTGAACGAAAAGAGAAGGATTGAAAACCGTGAGTATAAATTTGGTGCGCACACGCGATAAATGTCAAAACTCAAGCGACCGCTCTGTCGCCATTGTCTCCGACCGTCAGATTGCCCATTGTCCCCGCCAAGATAATTGCTTTCGATTGTTCAAGTCCGATCTTTTTATTGTCAACGCAGAGTCGTCAAAGGACATTTAACAGAAAAAGTTATTGAAACGCTTGATGCTCTCTCTCGGTCTCTGTCTCTCGCTCTATCTTTGATAACCAACATTTATTTCATCGTCGTTAAATTGCGCTATGCACTGTACTGTCGACTCTGCATTGGGGTTTTCAGCTTTTTTCTACTCAGAGTTTTACCACTTTCCGAGTCAGTTTGACAATCTAAATGTGACCGTCTCTGTAAATGTAAAAAAGGGAATCATACAACTTGAAGCACGTCTTAAGAAGGTTTTAGCGATAGAAACCATCAAGCGATTTGTTATCAAAGCGCTTGATGGTTTCTGATGATGTACCTGATAATGTTCAGTTAATGTACTTAATCTCATAGATTGCGATGCAATATACTGGAATTATGAAAGAGGTAGTTATCGTATTTAGGTCAAATTAAATGCAAATTGACATTTGAAATATGAAATTAATAGATAATAAATGATTTTATCATATTGCTGCATTTACTGGAGAGTTGGTTCCTTACTGGCACTTACTTGAGCTATACTTATTGTATATTTCATTGGGAATTCGAGTGTTCTATTTAGTTTTCTGCCCTCTGTCGGCGCTTATTTTACGCACTCTGTAACTTCGCAGAGTCGCGCATATAAATGCATGCCTAACATGTCATGACGTCAGGCCACTGGGTAAAGTTAAAAAGAAAATATCTCTGCCGAGACTGCCGGTTAATCAAGCACGATCGACGGAATAGTTTTTGTGAAGGAGGACCCTCTGATCTCATCTTGGTCTCCTCTGATGCAGAACCTCATCGAATTGTTGCCACTTTTTTGACCACCTGGATTTTGATTTAGACTGTGTCGTTTGGCTGCGGCAATGTAATATTCAGAAGTAGACAATGAGAACGCTAGACCTAATAGACATAGACACATGACACTCACTTGAGCTAGACCTATTGTATATTAGTTTTGTCGGCTCGGAGCAATGAATGCCCCAGGTTTACCGCATCAGGAAAAAATAATATAATACGCAATTGAAGGGTCAAATACCTGACTGGTGTAACACGTTTTCCTTTGAATTGAGAAAAAGAGGCTTTACTAGAAGGGATTCCAACCACCACTCTGCCTTTTATCCCTTCAATTAACGTCCGGCAGCAGGCGGTATTTTGACTCATTTCATCCAGAGTGGATAAAAGAGATCCGATTCAAATTTAAAATTAAAATAAGAACACGTTTGTGAAATGGATTTAGCATGCACGTTGGCAATAACTTTTTCTTTCAATTGCAACTCTGTGACGTCATCTTTCGAATTATTCAGGTCCAAAATGAACCTTACTAAAGTTTCTATGTTAATTTTTAAATTTGAACCAAGTTCCTTTTTATCCACCCTGTTCGCATAAATATCCTTGAAGATATATCTGTATATGTTTGTAAGACTAATTTCATTGTTCGATTATGGAGGTTCTGCAAATTAACTTGTGAAGAATTCAAGGCGACTGCGACACTGGAAAAACAAGAAATTTAAAATATGAGAAATAGAAAGACAGGGCATTTGTGTTGATTTTTCATAAATGAGCCTGTTTCAATGAAGAGAAGCAAAAATAAAATACCAGTGGGTGTTCCTCACAAGTCAAAATCCTTAATCCTTTAGTGCAATGTCGGGCTCAAACTACTCTGCAAACATAACCTACACAAATTGAACAAATTCCTGAACATACTTCAAATTCATGACCACGCGTGCAATGACACCGTATAGTAGCTCTAGCTCATGAGTACTAGTGGGCTTCATGCACGTCTTTATAGTATGCTAATTGATAGGAAACGTGTAGCGATCACGTCGCATGCATGTCCAATAATCACTGATATCCGTCTACGTAAGATGAGGCGCGCCCCCTATTGGAAAAAAAGCGAAAATCAACAAGGTACAGGTGATGGACAACCGTGCAGGCGTATCAGTCTGAAACTATGCGATCTCGACACGGGTCTCTCTCTCGTCTTGTGTGGTTGGTTCATGGGCCTGTGTTTTACCGGCCATGCCCCGAGCCACTCTTTAAATGCGCGTTACCACCAAAAAATCAATGTCAGAAAGAGTTTTAGAGTATAGCACAATTAGGCTGAAATGATGCCATTACCTTCGCGCGTAATGCCGCGTTGCAAATTTCGAATGCGAACTTAGTAAAAATTTATCCCGCTCCCCACTCCTCCGTCTCCATCATATATGCTTCTCTAACTTTCACTTTCGTCTGACAAACATAAATCACCATAACAAAGTGCTCCACCAAAATGGAACTGTATCATCTTCAGATCTGAGGCCATGTTCCCGGGAAATCACGATGAAAGATGTTCGTGGCCGGAACTTGGACGGATACCTCCACTTTACATGTTCCGTGGAAATTAATTACACGGTTTTGATTAGGTTAAGTTATTGACTTTATCGAAACAGCTGATTCTCGGGAACGCTACCAGAAGACAGTAGTTGCAGTGGTTCAGCTTCCTGAATTTGATTAGCTTTTGAGTTTTGTTTTACATCTGTGCCTATGTTTTTAATGTGAAGATTTTTCAATCATAGATACACTTAAAGGACACACGAGGGGTCTTAGGATGATTCGTCAAACGAAACGCCAAGTTGACGTTTCTGACTTTATCGCGCGTTTTAATGCAACACCGCAGATCCGCCATTAGCAGCGGGCTATTAACCTGGGGATAAACGAACATATACGAGTTGACTGCTGTTTTCTCTAAATGACCATCAAAGCCGACGCTCTACCTTTTTCACGGACAACTTGAAAAGGAAGGGGAAAATTTCAAACGTCCACCTGAGTTTGTGCGTTGCTTGGGAATTTACATGTAGCCTCTTCGTCCATCTTGGAACGACTAACAAGTCATTCGTTCTTTCGCTGTGTGCTAAGGTACGTTGGGTGCCTGGATGGTGGGGTTCAGAAGAAAGGAACAGATTTATTTATTTTTGAAAAAGAAGGGTTGTGCCTGTGATGTTTAGTGTTTTGGTTTGACCCAGCTGACCCCTCATGAATTGTGGATGGTGCGCTGTAGGATGCCACGTCCAGGTTAGTGAACCACACCACTCACTGGTGGGGTCGGAATGGATTATTGGAACGCAAAGAATTTCAAGAAGTTTTATTCCATTATTATTTTTCTAATTACTCTAGACTTGCCTATCGCACTGAACCCGAGCAAGTGTCTGACTGAAAAAACACCATTGTCATAGCGTCGATCCTTAATCGGCGTTCAAAACATAATGACGCAGTCTTATTGGACTTAATTATAAAATGAATAGCCTTAAAACTCAAAATCTCTGGGTGCCCCGAGATTCTGGGTTCGGGTCCAGGCTATGACATGGCTTGAATACTGGTGCATCGTGACTAATGCATACATTCGATGCATTCTTCTAAGCAGCCATATCTTTTCTAAATTTATGTACTTTTTTATCTAACCAACTTTCTGGAGAATGAAAATAATAACTTATGATTTTTCCTGGGTTGTTGGAGGGTTAACAAGCATTTGCGAAAACGAAAAAAAACATGCTTTGTGCGAAGTAACCCCTCCTGTGTTGCAATAAAGAACGGCCTGGCCACCTATCTCGCGTGTGTGCTGGCTGACCACTTTGTACATGCATGCCCAACTAGATATAATAAACTCTCATCAAAAGCAATATTTTGTGGCAAAAGTGTGAATAATCTTGGACAGGTTTTAGCTACATGCAATGCGTACATGAAAAACCATTCTCTACTCGCAGGTGCGGCCGGATTCCGGTTCCTAATCCCGTCTAAGCGGTTGAGAGTAAGACCCTATTAGGTCTTCTTTATGAATCTGCCTAGTCCACTGGTGGTGACTTGTCTAAACATTCCTGCCTAGCTAATCCTCATTAAGCCTACTGACCGAGAGTACTTAATATATATTTATCTACGTTTCCCCGAATTTATAAATCGAACTCTTTCATGCTTTTGATTTAGTTTTATTCAAAATATCGATATTTCAAGAATATTCAAATAATACATTTTCAGAATTTTCGCACTCATTATTACACATATTATAATATATATATTATAATATAGGCAATATAATAATAGGGCTAGGCAAAATTATCAGGTCGCCTCCAGGGGGGTTCTAGTTCTGGACCTCCTTAACAAATAGCTCAGATACAACTGGTCGTTCGACCCCCGCCATAGGCCCCTCTCTTGGGGGCTGCTTGTGGGTAAAAATTGTAATTGTAATATTGAATGCACGTATACATGACGTATGACGTTTCCAACATGTGAATTTATGATGAACTTGCTTTTGATGAAGTTCGTTTTTGTTTCTCACCGAACGTTCTGTAAATCAATAGACTTACTTGATCATCGGTAATCAATTTTGAAAGCAAAATCACTCATTTGTTCCGGCGGGGGTGCCACGCACATTACAACATTACAAGTCGTCTAAACAGGAGGACCTTATCAGGGCACTCAGGGCTTTGTGTTAGTGAAATCGTGTTGCGGAGGTTTTTATTGCTTGTGCCGCGAGCGCCCCAATTTGGAGTTATGCAAATTCAGGTGGTCCGACTGTCGCATATAACATCGACCCGTTGACCCGCAACTGAACATATTGGTGTCACATGACCAAATTGGCGAAACGTTGACCCTGAAATTTAAACTTTTGCATTCTGCGTCAGGTCAAACTTTCTCGCACAGGACCTCCCGTCAAGTACAAACCGACCGGGAGAGTATTCTTCTAGTAACAAGTTTGTCCAATGTATTTGCATCGTTATTTATTTTTAACAAGCGAATTCTCGAAGGCCGCTTACCCTGTGGCCTGTATAAAAATTAAGAAGGTGCACTAACATTTGCCTAGAATTGTAAAAAAAAAAAAACTTGTTCTGAAGATGCGCTCACGACACACGGTTGATGGTTATTGTATTTATTGTAGGACGTAATCGGGTTGGACAAGGCGCGAATGTTTCTCTCAAGTTGAGTGTTGAGAATTTATACAGTGGTTTTCCAAAATTGATAGGCGAATTAGTGGCATTATATATCAGTGTTTGGCCGCTCTATTCAAATTTTGAATAATTTCAACAGAAAAACTGGAACACTTGTTTGTATCAAGGGAATGTGTCAATCGAAATTGGCCCGAGTTGGTTGGTGAGAGCGACTTCTTTTCTACGAAGATTCTCTAGAATTCATTTTGTAAACTTTATTATATTCAAAATGTATATGGAGGGCTTTTTGAACCAGTTTGTACTTCACATAATCTTTTGAAACAACAGTGGGTATCGAATTGAAACGAACCCCGCCAAAAATGACTAAAGACGTAGGCACTCAGTTGCGCAAGGCGAGTTGATTTCCAGTGCAAGATTATCCTTATTTTCTTCTTCAAAATCGCTTTTATGATTAGATTACCTGGTTCTATATTCGTAAGACATGGAGGCCGAATTTACAGCGACTAGGAAATCATTTATAATACGAGCCATATCTTAGTAAAACTTAGAAAACATTATGTGTTCTATATTGCAGGTACCGTGGAAACGACAACACCCTAACCCTAAGTTCACGCCCATAACTAGTTCGATTGCCTGCCTTATACGGGTTGTCTTAAAGTGTGTATAGGAGATTGGTGTGTATGTGGATGGGGTGGGGTGGGAACAGGTGCGCATCATTTCAATAAATTACTATAGTGCATCGAATTACTTTGCTGCTAAGTTGTTCGCAGAGTAATCTGCTTGGCGCACTGCAGTTTCCCTTGTCGTCAAATGAACTTGTAATTTCATATTAGGAGGCAGAAAAAAAAAGTGCGAGCAAAGTCGTCTTCATTATGGAAATGCTGGAACTATTCCACCGTGTTTGGTGCGTTAGAGATGTCAATTTAGTCGTCATGGGCAGCGGGTGCTGTACGACTAAAGCGGTTGGCAGGGATGCAGGCGCACCCCAAGTCTGGAAGACCTTCGTCATTCGAATGCACGCTTTCGAAGGGGGGTGGGGGTAGGTTTGATGGGCGTTCGTCGTGCGCGTTTAATATATTGGTGCTGGACTTGAGGGAGGGAATTGACCGGAGTAGAACAACACGATTGCCGTTGGGGGTCGCCTACGCACGGCTCGGTTAAAGAGAATTGGCGCATTGTGAGGAAATTATGCGTGCTTTTCCAGAAATCAACAACTTGCTTAGTATGCATACTGCGTGCGTGTGCGATGCACTGAAAGCAAACACGTTTGACTCGTGCTATTCAATACAGAATAATATGAGTTTTCTTTCGCATTATCGAGTCGGGCGCATCCTGCAAGTCGGGCGGCACTGCGCCGAATTTATTTTGCTAGTGTTTCAATAGGAGGTTAGGTTAGTGAAAGCCCCAAAGTGCAGCTCCTCCCATTGTAAACAGATGCCAAATAAATGGGCCAGCCTCCCATCCGCCATCAGTGTGCGCCAACCTTTAAATTAAGTAAAATTAATATGGTATATTCGAACTAGGCTTTCGAAATGTTTTATCTTCATTATTTTTCGACTGATGAAATTTACTTTAGAAACGCGTAGGGTAAATTAAATTTTCTAGTTAACAATTAGGAATAAGGAAAGAATTAACTGACCAGAGCTGGTGGGTAGAACTACTGCATTACCTTGATTATGCTTTGCCTTTAACGCTGCGTCGAACTCTTATTTTGCAATAATCGTACTTGAGTTCCAATACGTGGCCCTATACCATTTGTTACTTTCAATATAATCAAAGCTAATCATACGCTTGACAAGCGCTCAATTCAAATTCACCTTTTCCGATTGTCTACCAGCTAGAAAACTCTTTTTGCACCAAGGACCTCTGCAACGTTGTTGGATTGTTTCATCTATTATATCAGTCTTTATTGTTTAGATCATTTTTTCTTAGACATGAGCGACATCCCGAGGCGATTTTATCCAACAATTGTATTTTTGTTTCTTTGCAATTTCTACTGTCAGGTTATGCTATTTTTTTTGGGGGTAAAACTCTTGAAAACGAATAGTTTTTTTTTTTGTACATTGGCCCCAATTTAAAGCAACTCTTTACTGACTGTGGCTCAGCGGTCCCGGATTCGATTCCCAGCGCGAATTCTCGACCAGTATTCCATACTGGTGAAAATGTGCCCCTCGCCTTAGTGCCTAAGCACTATGAGGGGTACAGAAAAATCTGTAGTGCAGTGACTACAGTGAATGGAAACAAGAGAAAAAACTCAAAGAAATTCATTGATTTGAGGTTTTACATACGAGTACATCTTTGACTATCAATCAAAATAAGGAATAGTAAATTTTTCGATATTTTTGGTAATTCTTCGGAAGTGTGCGAGCCTCGCATGAGACTATTATTGTAATCGTTTCATAACCGTTACAATTTTTCTACACTTTAAATAGTAACCTTTGTCGATGAAAAATACCATTTTCGCTGCCCGAGACATTGGCAAAGATGTTTCGAAATATTTATTATTGTTTTGCGGTTTTACTTATTAAAATACAAGATATCCACCGCCGTAAACGAACGTGTTTGTAATTAACCTATATTGGCGAATCGTATCTTAAAATTGAACTGATTAATTTTAACAAGGCCAATCACTCGTCCATTTTTCACAATCGGCCTCTCTTTAGGGTGAAAAAAAAGTTGCGCCACTTTCAATAAATAAGCTTATTACGGCCACGACTTTCTGCATACATTATTAGCAGCAGATGTTTGTCTCGTATTTAGAGTGCCTGGTCGCGGGCCCTGAAAATGAGTTGCAAATTTATCTTCGATTTCGTGCACTTCAAAAATACAAATAGTGTCTCATTGGAACAAAAGCCAGAGAGAGAGAAAAGAAGGCGCTAAATAAAGGCGAGAATCTCGATTCATTACTCTTGTTAGGAGGGCTGGAAAAGTGTTGATGGGCTTGACAATGAAATTTGGGGCACTGGTTTAACCAGTAGACAAGATGGAGGGCAACCCCTATTGGGGAGGTGGGAGGAGAAATACTGTGCCGCTACTAGTTAATGTTGTGAGCTAGTGGCACTTAAAGTAGAGTTAGGATCGGCGGTATTTGTAGCAAGCTGCGTGCACAATTTGTGATCTTCTAATCAAGTTTGTGACCGAACTTGTCAAATATTGATTTATCTTTTAAAAATCACAGCTCAGTTGGTCAGATTGCTGACCGATTTGTACGAAAACCAACGAATGGTCTATCCTTAAACTCTTAAGGCTTTAAACCTGTTTAGGCTGACAAAGTTGTTAAGCTTCTTTTATTAAAAAATGATTAGAAATAAATTCAACACGAAAAATGCTACATCAAACATTTGTGCAATGTGAATATTTATTTTATTGAATATACTGTACAAGACTGTAATTTAATGATGTTTATTTTCCGGCTTAGATTTGTTTGGTAGATTAATTTTATTTTTAATATATTTTTTTTTTACAATTTCCTTTACAAAATACCTTTATCCTACAAGACTTTTTCGATCAAAGGTATCCATCTAAAAAGAATTTCTTTCATGGAAATCATTTTTAAAAATATGTCTGGTGCATATGTGCGTGTCTTCTTTTCTATTCTTTCTTTCTATCATTACTCTAATAAATGATTAGAGTGGGCGACGACTTTTCAGTGCTAAATTAAGATGTATTGATTTACAGTGTAATCTAAAAAGAAATCCACAATATTTCGTTGCACCGCGCTGTCTAGTTTTGAAAGTTTCTTGTGGATTCATAATTTTGCCAAATCAGTAGACGCGTCGAAGCAATTTTGTTTATGGCGACAGATAAAGGCGCCTCCCCGCTAAGCACGCTTTCATTTCGAGCCAATATGTAGGCTACTTAAACACACTTTTTGTCGAAATATTTCCTAAGATTAGGATATCTAAGCAGGTCATCTGAATTCTTTTGAAAAATGAAAACCAAATTATATATACTCGCGTCAGCATGGTGCCTCCTTGAAAATGCATTGTTGTCGATGTCGGGCGGGATGGACGACTGGGACGAGCAGACTGCCGGGTGTACGACGAAACTGGGTCGAGAATGGTGCGGCGCGTTACCGTTGTGGACAACAGGTGGGCCGCGCGGGTCAACAAGTGCGACCCGCTAGGCGAACATCTTTCGTGGTAGTCGAATTCGAATTCGTAATATTAGTGACGACGCGACGTTTCCTCGAACATGACTGTTGCAACAGCACACTCCTAAGCTGATCCAGTAAAACAACAGAAAGTGTTACAAAGATTACCATCTGATGCATGAATTTGAGATTTGTGTCGAAAATTGTATCGTTTCGTATGACTTTAAAATCGGGTGGGCGGACTCTACATCTATTCACACAATTCAGACGCAATTCTTCATGCAGCGTCATCCTTTACGTCTATATTTTAAAAACACATTTGAAAAACACTCACTAGGTTAATACCTCTTTCGTGACAGTTCTATATACCCTATACACTGTAAAACGAATCGACGAATCTTGCCTACTTTTTTGTCATTTCTGGTATTCTTTGTTCTTCATGCTCATACCTTATCTTACCTTAACCTTAAGGGGGGAAATCGGCTCAATTGAACTTTTATAGGGAATGTTTGCATTTTTTCGTTTTGGGAAGTGCAGTGCAGAGTAAGAACTGCATCACATTAGCAGCATGAAAACGTTCGTCTTGTGCCCACCAGTTCAGAGTTTCAATTTCCTGGAAGGAATGCCCCTTTTCTCCTGGAGTGGGAGGGGGGGGGGAAGATGGGGGTGTCCAGATCCCTAGGATTGTGTGGGAGGTAGCATAGTCTACGGAGGAGGAAGTCTCGTGTGTTTGCTGCCCTTGTTTGTTATTCGACATTGTTGGCTGCCAGCAGACAAAAGGGTTAAACGTCGGGGTCGTTTGCGCGGGCGCGTTTTGGCTCGGCCCAGTGGGTGCCGAAACCACATGTGTGGGTTTGGTGACGTGTCTGATACTAGTAGTGGTAGAGGACTGGCCGCGGTCGTATTTTTATGAACGAGTCAACCTTCTGTTGGGGACAAATCTAGTGAATGACACGAGGGTGGTGTCAGCGATTTAATATCACAACGTGTGGTCAACAATATTTAAGAAATTCCGTTCATAAAAATTTGCATTGGCCTATTTAGTGTACTCATAATTTATAAGCTCGGACATGTTCATGTACTGTACGCACATGTTTGTCAGACACATTTAGAGAAAATGATATATAAATATTGAATGAAAAAATTGACAAACCAAATCATATATATCATTAGACAATTTGGACTATTATTATATTAGATTTAGTAGTGAGAACATATTTTTGTGGCCTTTTTCGTGATTCACATTTAGATATACTGCTTCAAG
The DNA here is from genome assembly GCA_034698785.1 of Mycogona germanica. Lineage (NCBI taxonomy): Eukaryota > Metazoa > Arthropoda > Diplopoda > Chordeumatida > Chordeumatidae > Mycogona > Mycogona germanica. Next base: position 11,654 of record JAQGBY010001017.1, read on the forward strand.
TAGCATGTTAATGTTAAATCGGTTAATTGTCTTGTTTTAAACGTGAATACGGAATACATTGACCCCTACGTGAATTTACTTTTGCATGTACGTCTCTATATTTTGATGTGTGTTATGGTTTATTGTAACGATTGGTGCAACCGTTTCAGTAAAATAATTTCTTCCGTTGCTATATTGTTGTGTTTTGAAATTCTGCGTAAAGATGTTCGCGTAAACGCATGTGAAGAAGAATATTGACCTGGACTTAATCATATAATTTCCCACTCGTACAAATACTGAATTTTCGGCATGTCATTTTCTCTGCCGCATTAGCGTATATATATTGCAATATATGCAAATGACCTCCCATTATAAATATACGTAACATTACATTGTCTCGACGCGTCATCTTTCGATTGTCATGTGGGGGAGAACCGGGCAGACGAAAGTTCAAAGCGCAGTTGGCAAGCGTCCCTACAACACTAGTCGCGTTGTTCCAAGTCTCGTACGTACGTGCACATGTACAATTGATATGGTTTTATACGGTCAAAGTAGGGCAGTCGCGATTAACTCGTCAACCCGAATAGAGGCCGGCTAATATACTCCCTCTGAACACGTCTTGATATCCTTTTGAGACCCTGGACGTGGAATAGAGACGATAAATTAATTTCAATATACAGACGTTCTAGATCTCGTTTGTGAGGACAGCCATAAAAAAGTATAATTTTTTAATTATCTATAAATGTGTGTGTAGTCTGGATTTCGAATCGATTCGTCCAGACGATAATGGACCCGACGAATAGCCTAGTGGATGTACCTCTCTCTATTCATATAAGTAGACATTTGGACAAGCATCACACACAAGTTATGTGTTTCTCGTCTGGGTGGAATTAATTTCGATTTTGCCTAGACATTAGATTATTTGCCGAGAGCAAGGGTTCGCAATGTCAACATTCAGTTTCTGGGTCGACTGAAAATTAATTAATTAAAATAATGGAGTACCCGTCAATTGGATACTAGAGTGTCATCCATACGAGTGTGGGTGATGTGCGGTGCGGTCAATAAACCAGTCAGGCAATGAATTGATGCAGGCGCCAATGTCCGATAGACTGCTACGATGCTCAGAGTGTGTCGACAGTGGAATAGCCTTAATTAGTCTCAAGTGCCTGTTAGGATAGGACAACCACATCTTTGTCCTTAACTGGTCGTTCGACCCCGGTACATATTGTAATTGTAATTGTTTATCAGCGATTCTTTTGAGGATATTTTTGTAAATGTAAATACTCTGCAGCGGTGTATTTCGCAATTCGACGTGCGACGGTTTTCTGATGGCGTTTTTTTTGGCTACCGTTGTCATTCATTTAGCATTGCGCGCGTCTGTTTTTAATATTGCCCAGCATGCATGCGGTGCCGAAGCTATTTGCGAGCCTTTTCAACCCTTTGGAGCGATGGACCACGATATATGCGTTTTGTTGTCGACGTCTCCTAGCCTTTATACCTTTTGCCAATGTGGGAGGGCAAAAATGATACAGCACAATGCCCCGCGGTCGTCAGTGTTATGGATACAGGACAAGACACCAGATGCTGATAATGATGTTTAGATTGAGCGCGTGCGTCTTGCCAGCCAACGATTCAAATCCCTGCTATATTTTTTAATAGCCTGGAGCGAGTTAGGTATCAATTGCTGCAACCAGACAATTGTCTCAACTTATTTATGTTTTTATAGCCACTATGGTTAAACTATAATAAATTCAGATAATCAGTTGTTTCGATCCAGTTATCGGAGTCATCATTTATACTATCGTCTTTTAATGGTTCACTGTGTTCTTAGGAATAGGAGATTCGCCGCTAGCGGTGGCATTTTCAAACTACCGTCACCTGCCATTTGATGAAATGTTCGCCACCAAAAGCCAGTTTGATCCATAGCAGGGTTCAGATTTTTGTAGATGTTGATGGTCTGAAGATAGATGCTAGTAGACAGACCAAAGCTATAAACTCGAGTGTGGCTAGCCGCACCAATGACAGGTATTTGCTCGTAAATTATTCGGTTGAATTATCGGGGATTTCATTGAAAACCTCTATTGGCATAACTATGGTTGTTATTTGAGGAAGTGAACTACACAAATAGCTATAAAAGTTGAGCGTCTTTTTCGCCACGAGATAACCTCAGATAGGCCCTTCGTCCTTTTACTCCAGAGTTATTTGTTGTTTACGTGAGTGGTCTGCGGACGGGCTGCTGTTTTTGTTTGCCAAATCCGCCACCAGGTGTGCCAGATAACAGCCTCCACCCAGCTCGGCGGACCACCTCCAATTTTGCCGCATTCACGGGAACAAATAAATTATATAGTCGTAGTTAGCCAACAGTGGCTCGCGGTCCGCCATCAATCCGGCAATTACCAGCAGAGACATTTACGACCGATTTCAAAAGGGTTGTATATCAGCGCACTCGCACAACAAGAACCTGCTTTTGTGTAGACGATCACTAAAATGTCGCTAAACGATTTAAGAAAACACGGAGCTCACAATATCATAAATCAAGAGATGGCGGCGGCCGCCATCTTGACTGCGCTATTGCGTGCAACCACTGAATGAAACTAAATGACGCCACATCGAGCGTGCCTTACTGACATCTGGGTTGCTGCTTGTGCATACACAGACACAAAAACACTAGGTACAGAAAAGAAATCCCTGTAACACATAAACCAGAAATGCGTATAATTATTATTAAGGCATCAAGCCAAACTTGATTGCACCCGCTTTGCGTGACTAGAGAATGCATTGGCTCCCCCTATAAAAAAAGAGAAACCCTTTTTATGTTTAATTCCCCCCTCTTTCAGAAGACGCCGCGCATAACTTCTCTACGGTCAAATTTATTTCAAAATGGGCTTGAATATCCGCCTGAGACGCTGGAACACATCGGCCACCTTGATTGGATTTTTAGAATCGTTGTTAGGAAGGAAATTAATGTATTTAACCGGGTATATTTATATTGGTGGACATTTCAGTTACCAATCGGAACGGTACAACTCCACTTGCAGTGTGTTTCGATGGGAGCTCTTTGGGGGAATAGACAGCACAGCTCAATCTGAATTTTTGTTTCAATATGCGCTACATACAGAAAGCGTTTTCATTTCGAGGATTCCTTGAAACACACCAAAGAAAAGACAACAAAATTGGTTAGTTCTTGAATGCGTCGAACTCTAGTCTTCTACTATCGGACATTATGCGGCTATGAACGAATTTGCAATACGTTTTATTTGAAGTGCTCTCATTTTAAATGCATGCAACTCGTAATTGAAAGCCGTTCAAGGATCACCCACTGTGGTTCAACAGTCAGTCTCAGTGGGGTCTCAGGACCATCCACGCCATCGTTCGAAACAAAACACTTCGCCTCTCATTTTTTGTCCAACCCTAAAAACTTGTTTCGTTAAAAAGATGGCCCAGCTGCGGTGCTGGGGCTGTGAGCATATATTTTGTTCGAGAGTCTCAAGGTATGTGGGTACGGATGGGTGAGGATAGGGGGGGGGGAATGTTAGTATGCGTGTAGGTCTGTTCGTGTACGCATATATGCGGGATGGCCGTAATAGGAAGACCACCAGCAGTTTCAAAGAATTAAGATAATACTCGAATCACAATGGTTCAATTTTGCGTTCATCTGTCACTGGCATTGCTAGTTTACGATACCTTTTGTTCAGGTGGGTTATAGGCGCAACCACCACCGCAACCAACGCCACCTTCTGACGAAATGAAACCGAGCAATCAACTTGGCTGCTGGTTGGTGATCGGATCATTTCTCAAAACATACATCGTGGGGTGTTCTGTATGCTCACGGGGGTTCACCCTCACCCACCCACCCATCTCTTGATCAGCACAATCGGCCGTCATGTGTAGAACCCGGATGTTTATGAACTATAAACTGCCAACTATTGGACTCCAAAAATTGGATCACCTGTGTTCCACCAAACATTTGTTTCATCAAAATATTCTCTTATTTTAGGTATTTTAGGTGCTAATAATGCCTTGGTTATAGTTTTCGAATTGACGTTCGTTTCGGTTGGTGTAGTGGTTAGCATGTTTGCCAACGTATCGAAACCTGTAGAGGGGCTCGTCTCGATATATACATATATATGGATCGATTTTACAATGGGGTTTCCGGTTTTGTGGCGAAAACAAAGGTGGGCCCCAGCCAAATTTACATACAAAAATGTTTTCAAATTAGGCCAGCACTTCTAAAAAAATAATTTCTGCTGAATTCGCCAAATTACATCGACTGGTTCAAAGTATTGCTATTATATAGATACTATCAATGTTTTAATCACTATCGTCCATCTCTATTTCTTGGGGGGGGGGGGCGATACTACCCATTCTTCTGTACAGTATAAACAAAATCATTTCTTAAGAAATATTCCATTACACATGTACATGTATCTTCTCAATTGAGACCGAATATTAATTATATTATGCTGTATTCCCATAAATATGCTTTTTCTATCAAAGTCGACGTGAAATTAAATATATTTGTATGCGATATTACATCAAATATCGAGATGAAATTGTGAGTGCTGGACGCATACCAGGAAAAACCGGTGACGAGAACAAAAATATAATAAACACTGGTTTATTAAAATCCCCACTCCACCGTATAACAGGTAAAAAAAAACACTGGTTAATAAACCAGTGTTTATTATATTTTTGTTCTCGTCATCGGTTTTTCCTGGTGTGCGTCCAGCATCCACAATTTTATTTTGATACCATCCCCGGTGTCACCTACATATTTGTGATACATCAAATATGCCCGTGTGGATAAAATGGTAGAAAACCTAACATTCCGGTCTCTCGTCATGCGCATGTATACATACCAACCAGTACCAGCAATGGACTGAGCACATGTATTAGTAACTACAGAGTAGGCCCAGTCGGTCCGTTCGGCTGGTATTCATTGTCCCGCTCGCGCTCAGTTGGAAATAAGTTTAATAACTAATTTTTGACAATATACACACGCTGGATTGATGGGGGGTTTCGGTGGTGCGCAGATATGGAGAAACTTGTGTGCCCACTCTTGTCTAATGGGGTTTCTAGTAGACGTGACTGTTAATCGGCCACTTGGAGTCTGGGTGGCATAAAAATGAAACCTGTCCTAATTTGAAGCGATTGTTGTGGAGGCATTTCTGGCTCCTTGGATAAAATGTTTTTATTCACAAAAATATTGCATGTTCAATTCGAAAGTTTTGATTTGATACTAGCCATTCTGGTAAACGTTTCGGCAAGTCATTGTAAGGTCTGAGAACTTAAACCCTTTGAAGTTCCGTAACTTCACAAAATAAATGCAGTTGTTACTTTTCCAGATGCATTTATGTCGACCCACAAGTGTACTTCATTTTTATAATAGTTCTTGTGTAGTTTAAATTTGTCGATATTGTATTCTAAGTACTGAAATCATATGTTAAAGCCAAACATTGTATCAAATAGTTGCGTAATATTGTACTCAGTTATAAAATATACATACCAAAAATGATGCCGTATAAAATTCATAAATGTACTGTACTCAAAAAGTTACCTTAGAATCAAACGAAAGAGCTAGCGCCTGCTTCGTGAATCGAACCCGGGACTGTCGTGGTCGCCGGAAGTAGATTTGGACAGACCTGCACACTCCATTCTAATAAATTAGAAGTTGTGCCCGGGACAGCGCCGGATGAAAAAAGGCGAACAGAGTCTGCGACAAACTCTTCAATAACTTAATTTAATTTAGTCAATAATAGCATAACTATGCATTTAGTCATATATGGTAATTTGTCGCCGACTCTGCTCGTCTTTTTTGTCCGGCGCTGTCGCTGCACAACTTCAAATTTATTATATATATTCAATACGTCCTTGCTTCACTATTTTTGACTCGATTGTAATACTACTGCCCTTAAAATTAATACTAAATTTATGAGAAACGGATTTTGTGCACCTATATCCTGCCAATAAATATTTTTTGTTTCTCTCAACGTTAGTACAATTAGTAGGTGGGTGTGCACGGCATGAAAGCATTTTCTCTGTCGCGGAATTCATATCCTTGAGATTCGAGGTCTAGGGCACCTAGACCTCGAATAAAAATCGTGTTTAACGGACGTGTATAATAGGGCCCGTGCTATACACGGAGTTAGAAGGCTTTCTTTTTTGCTTGCGCTAAAAACAAAACCGAAATTATTTGGTCGCGTTGTAGGCGACTCGCCGGTTAAAATTGTTATTGCCAATTTGAAACTGCTAATAGGAACAAAAAATGGGCGCCAGAGACAAAACATGGGATAGGTGGAGACCAGTTGTCGGGCGCAGTGATGTCGCTGGCGCTAGGGACAGTTCCCACACCTCTGTCGCGTTGATTGATGATTCGCTTTTGGTACACCGAAATCGACATCTCTATTTGGTTACCTGGTCTCGTGATTAAGATTAAGAGAGCGGGTGTGGAGGGGGGAGGTAGTGTCGAATGAAAGCTGGTTCGGCGAGACTGGGGGGAGTGGAGAAATCAAATGCAGATTGCATCGAAGTAGGCCTAGAACTGGATTAGACGGCGCGGCGCACATATTCGCCGGTGATCGCCATAGATAACACGACGCCAAATTATGTTCACAGCCAGAAGTCCTGACGTCTAAATTAGGTTGACTTAAATTGGTGCACGACTCACTGCAAACTGTATCATATCCTCATGAGATCCACTGTCGATTGTAACGCTCATTAATATTTTTCATGATTTAGTTCCAAATTCGATCGTCTGTAAATAATCCCATATAGCTTTGTTGGTATACAACTGTGGTAGGGACATCTTCCCACGGTAAAGTTCAATTAATATTGGTTCTATAACGTGAAAATGTGTTATAGTGAGCCCATATGTCGTCTTAGAAAGTTTCATTGTTCGAGTGCATGCCGAGAGATTTGGGTTCCAGGAGGAAATCCATGCAATCACCATTCAACTTACTCTAATTTTTTTTACCTATTTCTCACATTCTCAAAGTCAAGATACAAATCGACTTGAATAATTATTAAAATGTTAACCCAATTGCGGAATAAGAAGAAAGAAGAAGTTAGCCAACATTTTGGAGTCAAACAGAAATAAATATTAAGATGTGAGAATTTCTTTGTGCCAAGGCGATTACTAAAATTGTGTCAGTTTCAAGATAATTTCTAAGATTACTTTTCTAAACAAGATTACTTTTCTAAACATGTACGAGATTCGTATTGTAATTTCAATTAATAATTGCAGTGATTCGAATATCCAATTTCGAAATGTTCCACTACTGTACGTGCACCTTGGGATTTGTGGTTGCCTGTGAAGCGTCAAAACCAGATAGGATTCGGCAAATGTCTTTTCGCTGGATTTTTGTGGGCAGTTTTTCCCCATTTGGAATAGTGATAGTGTTCGTCCCGAATGAAAGGGAAAAGCATTTGTTTGTCTAGGAAAAATTGTTTGGAGAAAAAAAGTCGCCGTACCCACTGCAAGCTTTGAAATGAGCAATTCTATTTTTTCTTTATAACACCAATCCATTCCAGTTGTCGAATAATATAAATACAAATTTTTAAAAGTGTTTAATGGACTCTTGTGCGCGCACAGTATATGCCTAATTGTTGAGATTCTGTATTATTGTGCTCGTGGCTCGTGGCTCGTTCATAGCCCAACTAGTTTTCTTTCAGAAATATTCAAGACGCGGTTGTGGAAGAGAAGAAAAAATCCGTGCATTGTTTGATAAACCAGAAAGAGAAACTCTCGCCTAACTAAAAAATCCGCATTGCAGAAACATGACCTCGTCGAAAAAAAAGAGACCAACAACAATTTCGTTGGTAAAGAAAAAGAGCTCTGAGAAAGAAAAAGAAAAGAAACTTGTTTATTTTTGGTAAACCAACTCGAGCTTCTTTACAAATTTTATTATATAAGGTCTATGATACCTAGTTTACATAAATACGTTAGTGGTTCAGCATTGGGTTCACATTTTGGTTCATTCAAAACTCGTGCATTTGGAAACCGAAAATCTTAAAATGCGAGAGTTACTGAAGTAAAACGGATTTCAAAAGAATGCCACTGTGATGGTCATCCAAGGAACAGCTCCACCTGACACAATAAAAATACCTGTACATGCTGGCAGTTTGTCTCTCTGTAAAACATGAGCATGAGTATTTACAAGCCTATATTTTATTTTGAGTTCAGGACAAGTGCCACTGGTATTGCCAAATGTTCTGATATTGTTTTGTGTTGTGCGGGCCCAAGGCGTCACGGGGGTGCTTTCATGTGTAATGCAGCGAAGCCAACGTTTGTCGTTGATATTGTGATACTTTACGTAAACAAAGATGAATGTAAACAATGGAACACATGAATTACAGTAATGTTGTGGACTAAAACGAGAGATTATGTTTTGTAGATTGATGTTCTTCCGGTAAACGTCTTTCACTTTTCATGCTACGTGATGTTTTTCTTAATACATGACATCCATTTATTGTACGTTATTTTTCTTTCTGGTGAAGAAATATATATATATATATATATATCCCCAACAGTCTGTTTCAATTTAACCAATACTGTTGTTGGTCCTGTGTTGGTGCCTGCAAATATGTTTTGCTCGGGCACCACCTAATGATCATTATTTGAAAATTCGGTGTTCTGTTATGTATGACGCTTAAGGCAAACAGTACGTTGGCTTTGTCAAAGACAGCAGAGTTTTCCCATAATTCCAGCTATTCATCTGTCCATAAAAGATAATAATAAATTCTGGGGCAATTCCAGGATGCTTACTTTGGCGTGGCTTCCTTTTTCGCCCATTACACGTCGTCGCGGGTGACTTATACGATAGTCGCCCATCCTCCATGCAAAACACTTGACGTCACTCAGACATTTTAGATATTGTCCATGTGTGCAGGCAGCTGGTTGTCTAGGCAAAGAACAAAGATGGCCGCCTGTCGACCTCCCGATGGGAACTTGAGGGTTGGCTTCAAATTCTCTGTGCACACCGAGAGCAGGATGCTGCTGATTGACACATTGAATATAAGATTTCCGGCAATATACCATTATATGGGGCACTTGCTATTTTCGAAAAGAGATGACGCCTATTCCAACTCAACGTCATCTTTGTAGGCGGCGGGCAGTCCCACTTGGCAGAAAAATCTAAGACCCATTCAGCGGCAAGATCGTGTCGATCCAAAAGAGCGGAATTTATTCTATATTTACGGGAATCTGCATTATGAATAAATTGGGCCTCTTTTTCTGAAACGAGGCGATGTTTGACCCAGTTCTCGAAAGGCAAGCAACCACTTGACTATGACCTCCTGAGATCAACGCATCTGGAAAGTTAGATGACGCGGTGGCGCTCTCGTCTTGTGGGCTGATGGGTTGTTTCAGGTCGATTCATGATGATGTACTGTGGATCTCAAGAGGAGAAATGAAGCACAATTTCCCCATATACTAGTTGAACGGTGAAATGAATATGTTAGTCATCGGGCAAAATAATATGACGATAGAAACTATTTTGCTATTTCAGTACCATATGTAATGTATCAATGCCTAAACCGAACGCTTTTCCACATTTTCATGAAAATTAATATATTCTATTTATTCGTGACCCGCATTTATATAAACTGATGCAATCTCAACACATCGAGTCCATCCTACAGCTATTTGAAATGCAAACAGGTAGCCAACTTTTATCAGCTCCGTTCTATAAAAAAAATTATTACAGAGTCTTTATTTAAAACAAATGTTTGAAAACCCTAAAACTCTTCCATATGAGCAACCAATTTTATAATTTAGAATATTTCTTCCTGCGACTCACAGATAAAGTAAGTTTGCAGTAAGTTTTCACGTAAACATTGATGCAAAATTGACAAGATTGTGCAATCATCTTCGAATGTGACAACATAAAATGAAGGATCTTGAAACGTGCTGCCCTTGAGTGGAAGGAAAAATGCATGTTAAGACGTCTCTTTTTACAGTGTATAAATTTACTATCCAACAATGATACGTCCCTAGGTTGAGATTTATACCGCTAAATATGGCCTACATTTTTCTTTTCGTTCGCCAAAATGTCTCCCAGCGAATTTTGTCTCGAAACCAGGTCTACGCTGGCTTGGTTGTCCCAACGAAAAAGGCCAGCTGGTGGGGGAGGGCATTGGGTGAACTGTCTATATACACAATCTCGCATTTTTGTTATTTAAAAAAAATTCGGATAATTATGATATAACATCGGCCGTAGTTAACGTAATGTTAGTGGCTGATAATGGCTATATATGTTGATGATGGCCTGCAGGTGTAATAAGTGCAAATATGGATGCACCATGAATGCTCTCGCGTGTGTCGGCTACATTTGTTCTCTTTTTTTGGTGCTGTTTATTTTCGTGTCCAGAAGATTGTGTGTGTGCGTAATGCAGAAAGTGCTCGGCCCGAAGAGTATAACCCGCGGAACAACACGCGTGTTGCAGCAACAACTCATTTTGTTTTTGTGTTTGGGACTGGAAACGGTATATGACTTTGCGTGTTTCGCATTATAATGTACACATAAGGTTTGCCGGCAATTGCGTGTCGAAATGCCATAATTGGAGTCCGTTATGCAATAGGCTGTCTAACCCGAACGACCATATTGTTGACAGCAGAATACGTTGTTGTTGGAGCTCCATTAATTTTTCCTTTTGCTCTTAATATTTGCGCATTTCAGCACACGATCAGTTTTGATTTTAATCAATTATGGCTTCCAGTTGCATCTCGTCTAGGTGACGACTTATCACCACTGAGTGACGAAAAAGTCGTTCTGTGATTTCGGAAAACCGGACTCGAATTTTTATAGCTCCTGTGCCTGTAATAGAACCGAATTGATTGATTTAGAACCGAATTGACTAGATGTCAGAGCTTAGAATTTGGAGTATATTACATTTGTGTGTAAAAAAAAAATTAGTAGGCGGGACAACTGTTGATATTTTCCATTTTATGCTTATTATTCGATTTCATACCACAAGTAGGCCATTATATAATGTAGGTCGACTTGTTTAGAAGCGAATAGGTAATCGGATATATTGGATCGATGATCGAATGTGTTGATGTTTGGCTTCTTGTGGGCGATCACACAATAAACAGTCGTTTGCAGGCATGTTTATGTGGAAGCGTGAAAGGCGTAGATTATGAATGGACCATAGCGATTAAAAAGTTTAATTACTTGACACGTCGTAAAATGCGGTGTGAATATATGTGCACTATATGGCGTGTAATAGCAGGTTGGCACACGGAATGGTTTCTATATCCCTGGCACATGTTCTACCATCCCATTTCAAATGCTGCTAGCAATTCACTGAACTAGGCATATAGACTTGTCTCTTTCCTATCTACGTGGCATAATTGGAAGGCTGTAGGCTACCGGTACCTTTAATTTTAGTCGTAATTTCCTTAAATCTAGCTCGTCAATTTAGCTTATGTCGCGCCAATTTAAAAACAAATAAAATTTCGTCTTATTATGTTTGCTCAATGTTACGCGATTTTTTTTACTACCAATTTACATTTAGGTCAGCAATTATGGCAGTAAAATTCATTTAATTAGACCACAAATTTGATCGTCGTGCATAAATTTTTGGACAATTTTCCACATATTCTCGTTAATAATCTCTGACAACAATGGACAATTGTTTTATCGCCCCCAGGCCTAATACATTTTAATTTTGGTCTCGTCGCAAAGTGATAGCTGCGTGCTGCTCTATATTATTGGCTCGGTTCCACTTACAAAGAATACAAGTACAATGCCGAAAAAGTTTTAAAATGTGTGTTCAACTCGGGCATGGCGTTGCATACAAAATGTGCTCAGACTTTGCATAATTCATGTGTCCGTACAGTGGTAATCGATTATTCAATTTCCGTGTGCCTCCAAGGCGTAGAATGAAGCTTAATTGAAACGTTACAGTTCGTTTGAAAAATGGGACGAGAGATTGAGTCGACCGTCTCGTCTCTGTATATATATATATATATATATATATATATATATATATATATATATGGATATGGAATAGTTAACCAACAAATCATCTAAGCTATCGTCTGGATGGAAATTTTCAACAACACCACCAAAAAAATGCTGTCAATTTTTGCCCCTCCTCAAAGATTGTTATTTAAAAATGTATTATTGGCTGGAACAAATTGGTTTCGGATAACTGCAATTGGTGCTCAGTTTTTTGTTCTAGACGATATTCGCCAAATCTTTATCTCAATATCGATTTATTATCGATTCTATTCATTTATTCTTTGTAAGTAATAGAAAACACTTCAGAACTACCATTAGTTTAAATCCGCCATTTTGAGTCAACATTTTTTAGGAATGACTGACTTACTGAATCTGAGAACCTATACAAAATATTCGTTGAGGAGGCTTACCTCTAGACTCAAAGTCCAGGTGGCGACCTGGTAATTTTTTTTGCTCCAATTAACTGTAGTCAACCGCACTACAGGCGCTCTGTACCCCCCTCATGGTGCTTATGGCCCCTCATTTTCTCTTAAGTGAAAAAAATATCTTTAAGTTAAATAGTTTCTTTATACTATATGAGACAGTTATTTGACAATTGTCGGAAGTTGTTTTCCTAGCACGCATCGATATAAATTGGACTTGTAATTGACGAGTAGAAAAAAATGTAAAACTGGGATCAATTCCGTTCGTGATTGAATTACTAGTTGAACTGCTATTTCTGTATCGGTCAATAGGCTGGTTGAATCTTAGCTACAGTGCGTATAAACAGTGTATACACGCTTCTGCAATAAAAATTCTTGCGTTGTGAGTGTGTGTGTGTGGATAGGGTGAGCTATTGCATAACCGCCGTCCAATTATAACGTCATCATCGGCTTGAATTTCGTTTGCCACTCACGTCTGCACTTGAGCAATTCGCATTCCGAAAAATTTATGAGAATAGGCTTCCTCTTTTTCGCCCTTCGCCTTTAATTAATTGTTTTGGCCGTGCACAGTGTGGTCAGATTGGGATTTTAAAAAGGGGTTGACTTGTCGGGCAAGATTGGGGAAACGGAATTCAGGAAATGAGAAAAACCACTTCACCATTCGGTTTTCTTTGGAAAAGTCGTTACTATTTCACTCACGTATAAATTATATGGTCGGCTGGGGTGTGTGTTTTGGTTTTTTTGTTGTTGAGAGGTTTTTATTATGATTTACTTGCCATAACTCACTTGTTTTTCACCACATCTCTGACATACCGTTGCTCGGCGGCTTTTGTTTCGTCGTCGAAATCTGTTTTTCGTCAATCTGGTAATTCGAGACTCGCTCGTTGTCGGACCGTTGATAACAATTTATGGAAATTGGTGAGTCACATTATCGGTCCGAATATTTTAGATCTACAAGTTGCTTAAATTATAAACATGTATGCCCGTTCTGGTTCGCGCTTCTGAATTTTGATATCGCCTATTGGCTGGCTACATTCAGCATTCACTTGCCTTGTGCAAAACATTTGGTTTCAATGGTGGACGCGGGTAGCGCTTTAAAGGGACGGGGCAATTGTAGATTTTTGCACAATTTCGCTAATCTTCCACTTGATGGTATTTCTGGGCCCGAATCTCGAGGCGTGGATAATTGATTTCCGGGTTTTAAAAATTGTTGAACTTGTTTCCGAGTGTGCAACTTTCCCCTGGTCTCAGGTGGATGTCCCGTCTAGCGTGTACAAGAGCTGAAAGTCTGGTGACGAAGGGGTTAACAGCCTTTTGATACTGCTGCATTATTATTCATCATATACGCCGGCAATAATCCTTCTATTCTGGCCCTGGAACTTGCCATCGTTGCCTCTGTGAGTTTTGAAAGGGGTTTGTTGCGTGCTGTATATGCACATTTCTCATCACCATCCCAAAACAGAAAATAAAACTGCCGCCATTTGGTAATTTATATTGATATTAGCATTTCACATCGATATTGACCATCTGTGCTTTTGAACCTTGGCCAATTGATATGATTGGGCCCGGCACGATCGCTGGTAATCTGGTTCAAAATAATAAGCCAATTTTGCGTTTTTCCAAGCTGGCTAAAAAAATAGTTAACTTCGAGCAAGTTTAAAGCAGGTTATGCCAGCGTAGATGTTGTTGACGAAATGAAATGACTGTTTTTGAATAACAAGTCCTTAACACTGGTACACTGCAAATTGAAACTTCTTACATTTTATGATGTTTTAATTGTCATCCGATATTGGTAAAATTGGCTGAAATTGGCATTGTACACTGCAAATTGAAACTTCTTAATTTTAAGATATGTTGCCATTTGAAATTGGATAACACTTTTCAAAGTTCTTGGGGCGTGTTGAACATGACCACCACGTCTTAAGTTGCCAGTGCCCTATTTTAGCGAACAGTGAAGAACAAGAAAACCGAACAATTATAAAGTCTATTACTCCTTATAAGATGCTTTAACAATTGCCCGATTTAAGTAAAGATCTTTATAATTAAAAGCGTTACTATTTTTTTTTAGAGAGCGAATTTATCTTTGAGGTTTCACGTCTGGGTAAAAAGTCTGGCGCCTCAGTGCTGATTTCAAATGGAACGTTAATCGCGGAATAAATCAGAGTATTGTATTTTGGGCATCAGTCTTGACGACACATCGACACAACACTTCCCGTTTGCTGTCGGATCCGCATGCAAACTGATGCAGCTGGTTTTGTGTAACTTGTACGATATAGAATCACGCCCAAATTTGTTCATTACTAATACGAATAGGATGATATGCGTATTGAATCGGTACGACGTATGATAACGCTCGCCATCCATATTCTTCTGTGCGGACCTATATTATACGCTTGTTCCAAACCGTAGATAACCGATGACCGAAATGTTGCGAGACGCCAGGCGGTGTGTTGGCTGCTCTTTTTCTTTCTCTTCACCAATTCCCGTCTGCGTCAATGGTGTCACGGAAATTATTCCAAATCGCGATATTTCCCGCATTGATTGTACGGAAAACGTCAGTCTGAACGGGCACATAAATTGAGCATGGTTGGTCCGTTGGTACATGTTGAGGCACGGGTCATTCAAATTTCTGTGCCATTCCTCAGCAGTTGGGATAAATGTAATCGTATTGGGGTTGTCCATTTACTCTTTTGATCAGATATGAGAGTACGAGAAACGAACGAACCGAATGTAGCGCCGCCGATGCAAATTTGAGAAATTCTTTAATATTACAAATTGATTTTCAGAATTTGCTGATCCCACAGTAGGTTGTGTAGTTTGAAATGGTTGAATTTGTCCAAATTTTGATTAGAAAGAGTGACGAAATAACCAAACTAAAATATTAATGCAAATCGGAAGTAGAATCTGCAGAGAACAAGGAGCAGCTTTTAAAATATTTTAATACGCTCGAATAAGAAATATTCCTGTGCATGTAATCCAAATTTTTTATATATTGGAAAATCATCAAATTCAAGCATATTTTTTTAATATTCCGTGGTAGTGTGCAAGCATTATTGTTATACGTGCTCGTAATTTTAAGATATCTGCTTCCAAATAGTGTAGAATCCTCACGGTGGGTTGTTCAGCAAATTTGTCGCTACAATGGACACTGTTTTTATTTTTTGCGTCGAAATCGTCACACGTAATGATGCCAGACAAAATGAAGATTTGTACAAATGCAACGCTACTGAAGCTTGAGGCGCCACCTTCTCGTCGCCATAGTGAAACAAAAACGCCCGGCATTCATTGATTTAATAGAAAGATAATTCCTAAAAAATGAAAATTCCTTTACAGCGGCCACTTACTGTGCACCTTTCTATAATGCGGCATAATTTATGGCCACAATATTATCGATAATTTGCCACAAAGCAGCATGTGCTATTACAAGGTGCTCGTCGGTTCCCAGTTTATGTTACTGATTTCCCTAAATGTGTTTGACCCGTTTCGTTCAATCGGATTTCACCATCTCTCTCTTCGCGAGATATTTGGGGCAATATAGGCCAAGCGTAAACGTTATTTGTTTAAGTTTACGATTAAAAACCGCTATTCAATCACCTCTATAATTATATAATACGTTTCAGTTATGGATAAAATGTTATTGGTTTCTCGTGTGCATGCTTGCTTATATTCAAGTTTATAGATATGTACGTGGCGCTAAAACCACGAGTGTTCTATCTGGGGAACATTTATTGAAAAGATAAGGGTAGCATGTAGGCAAACGCAACGGCAGCAGCTTTACGTGTGTAGAGTCGGCCTCACTTCTAAACGATTAACTTAAACTTTGAGGTTTATTTATCAGATTGGAAATAGCTGAAAGAGGTGGTCCAAACTATCGGGTTCCAATTACGCTTTACATTTTCCGAAATTGGTTTTGCGGAATCAGGCGGACAAATGCTCCGTCTGGGTCGTTTGGGTCTCACTTCGCCGATCCGTCCGCGCGTGCACAGTCGACAACGTTACTTACTCGTGACCCGTGTCCGATTTAGACCGGGTCATCTGCACTCCCATCTGTGAAAGTGGCGGTGCCGTGCTGATGGTTGAGATTGTATTCAACCGTTCGAACGTCATAAGTGTGTGTGTTCTTGGTTTTTGTGTCATGTTGGTTGCAGGGAAAAATGTATTCCAGGTGTGGTGGTGACTGGGGAGAGTTTTCTCTTAATATTTTTTAATATTAAACACCTGTACATTAAAATGGCGCAGGGTTTGCTCACATTTCGTCAAAGCTCTTCACAGCTCCAAAATATCGTGGTGTGCTAAACTATCGTCTAGAAACGTTTCATTTTAGTTTTATGTATCTGAATATTCTGAATTAACTTGACGTTTTGTTTTCGTCCATATAAAAGTTGGTGCTGCGGTTAAATGTCGTAGTTATTTATTGTTTACTAGAAGGGTACCGTACCTGAACGATATCGGGACGTTAGGTTAGGCAAAATTGCCAGGTCACCTACCTGGGGGGGGATATGATGATGATGAATTCACTGAAGTGACGGATCACAACAGGACCTCTACAACAAACATTTTTATTAATTTCAAGCAAATAATAGTAAATTTAGAGTCATGAAAGTAGAGCATTACTGGCATTTTGAAAAATTAGAATTTTCACGTTCTACTCTGTATAATAACGTCATGCAATGGTGCCTCAACATGTTATTTTTATATTAAAAAAATTAGGATTTCCAAACGTTTGACAATTGAAATGTCAAATTGAAAAAGAATCGTTTATATCTTTCCAGAGAATTTCCGGAAGTAAGGATGAGTAAAATGCAGACTACTATAGCCTTCGTAAACTTTCTCTCAGCAAATGTGATGGATGATTACGTTTGGATATGATGAGTCGGATCATCTCGGATGTGACTTATTGCCTAGTTGGCTGCAGACGATAAAATCTGCAATTTACTAAAACAAACAAATTGAGTTGCTCGTGGTCAGTTGAACTGGCTGGCCCCTTCACACGAGCTTGCATGTACTGATAGAACCGTGGCCATGAACTCCATAATACGAAATAAAAACGTACTGGGAGAAAAAAAATCTTGATAACGTCTAAATGGCGTAGGTGGCCGCGAGTCTAAAGCAGTTTGACGAAAATTGATTTATAGAAATTTGTATTCACAAACCTGTTCGCGTTTCAATGTACCGGTTTATCAGGCTCGGTTAACGACAGTCGACGCATTTTTCCAAAGGCTAGGGTTCGTTCAAGACGAGACGAGAAATCGAGAAACATCGAGTCGTCATGGATTGTGTGCAACCTTATAACCATTTCGCTGTAGCTCCCTTTAAAATTAAGTTTGCAAATTACTTTTGAAGTGCTTGAGTTTTTTGTGTTGGCTAATTTATCATAAACGATTGTTTACATATTTTGATGAGTGAACTGTGAGCGTCGAGAGGGACGAAAGCCAATTTGTCGAACGCAAGCTATCAATCTAACCTTGGTTTGGCGAAGTGATTATCTTCTTGATTGACTTGCATAAGCAATGAGATTATCACAGGTAGATAAAAAATGTCGTCTCTCTTTGAGAGGCAGGTTTAGATAGGCCTACTTGCCCTACCACAGAAAACATGTTTTGAAAATTTGGTCAAGACCAAAAATGTCGCAGATTTTTCTGTTGATTCCTGATGATAGTCCTAAATTTGCATTTGCAATAGCATTTGTTTTTATTACTTAATAATATAGTTATATTTTAAAAATATATTGGCTTGTACGTGATCACTTGACAAGATAGTAGCGGTAGTTAGTATTTTCCTTCTTGTTGATGCCGCGAAAATTTGTTTCAAATTACCTAAACACATGCCGTGAACTTTGTGAACGATGATGTCAAAACAGAGAATGGTATTTGAGGGGCGGCCATTTTGTGGCCCGACAAACTCTATTCACTCGTAATCAAACGGTAATCAATCATCCTTACAAAAGGCCAAACACGAAATGCTTCAAGAATGTGTCATCGACGTGTTCTTCTGTATTGTGTTTGAATTTTTTTTCACTTTTTTTTTCGAACGTAGCGAGGCGCTGTCGAAAACGCAATTTCATATGTAAATGGAGTCAGACAAAAGGCATTTCCTGGGGCGCAGAGGCGTTAAATAAATCACGTAGCTCGGCCACCAACCAACAAAAAAAAATAATAATAAAAAATTCGAATTATCCTCAGTTCGGTGACTCATTGACTTGCATAGAATTTAGAAAAATCTCTATGGGGGTGATTGAGTGATGTCTGGTCTGTCTGTCTATGCCTGTTTCTAAATACTTATTGGCAATGGAGGTAGTTGGCCATTGGCACAATCTACATAGTTTTTACGACATTGGTCAACAGCAGGTTAAATATTTTGCCTCATAAGTAAGCGGAGCCTTTTTTAAATGCTCAGCAGTTTGTTGTTTGAGGCAGGAAACTTTCCAATCCAAGAATGCTGTAGGTATCTTAATTAATGTGTGTCCCTCACATAGTGCCTAAGCACCAAGAGGGGTACAGAAACTCCTGTAGTGATTTTACACTACAGTGAATAAAAAAAAATATTGTAGACCTTGCTTATTCGCTTAAATCAGTCTATCTGGTAACAATTTCCAAGATTACGAAAGCATGTTAAAATGCTAATTTTTTATATGCCACTAGTGTATAATGATTAAGATGTTTTTGTTTAGCATCAATATTTTTAAATTTGCCATTAGTCTATTATTTATAAAATGCAGTACTTGTGACCGATTTTCTTTACAACAATATATGTATTACAATATCCATATTTTCCCCTATAGATTATGAAGATCGTGGACAAGTGACAGTAGTACAAGAACAAACATCGATCACCACAAGTAGTCCATCAAGAAAACCGTCTTCCGGTAAGCAATATTTTCAGTATATTCGGTTTCACGTTTCCTGGGTTATAATGCTTCTTGTGTACCATTCAGTACATAAAATTGTAAAAATCTAAAGAAAATGTATGTTTTGAACAGCGCTACTTTAAAGCAAATTGAGTTCAACATTTGGGAACTGCGGACTAAACTGAAACTAGTGTCCGGCGCTGGATTACACAGGACAATGTTGTTGCACAATAGATGCAATTTTTCATAGTGTGCGATCTTTCTATGTAAGCGTGCATAGTCTCAGGGTGATATGGCTTGTTCATTCCAACTGAGAGTGTATTTTTAAAAAATTCTTATCGACACCTGAATAATGCTTAAACCATTTTATGATCAAGTCGAGTTCGCAAGGTTGTGTTTCAAATTGTATCACCCGATTTGAGATTGCCCATCAAATATTTTCGAAGCATGACCATGATCATCCTGGAATTTAGTGCAGATACGAAGTCGGCCGTTTTTTTTTGTTGGTTATTGTAGAAATATTCAGACACGGTGTAAACGTATGAGCACGATTCCATATACTATTCTGATTTGTCTCGACGTATTTCTGGTGGTGGACTACTACAGTGCCTCTCGTTTTAATTTCACGATCATGCGAAATTCACTGTGAAAACTGGGGCAGAGCGGGGTCCCGATATGTAGGTCTCTCGTACAGTTTTGACTGTTGGCATCGTGGCCACTGTGAAGGACGTTTTTGGGAAGATCGTGAGAAATGCAGAAAACACGGTTGCATCTTTCGTAACGAGACGAGCATGCTAAATCTTCGCCCATCCATTACCTAAAACTTGGCGTTACTGCATTATAGTGGGGAAAACAGCTGGCAAAAAGGCAGATTATTTTTTATTTAAAAAAATTGGATCGCGCAGCCCCTGGTTCTTTTTTTATTGTTAGCCTATATTGGCAAACGCAATACTCAACGACGACTACGTTATCGTACATAGAACCTCATTATATATGACGTCAGTATCCATTGCACGGGTACGACACAAAGAACCCAATCCACATGTACTTGCTCAGAAACGAAGTCTTATATGCACAAGAAGATGGAACGTCACAGAAGTTTGTAAATTCCATTTTTTTCAAAATTAATGATTACGTAACTAACCTGGCCACTTGGCCCTTTCGAGTCAAAAATTTAAAAAAATTTCTTGCAGTTAAATATATTCAGTTTGTGTTAAGACAGTTGGGGATAAAAGTGGTTACATTTGCAAGATATTCTCTTCATTTATATGCATGAGGGCTTTTTAGTTAGGACGTCTGGATGATATATATCTGAAAATGGTGAATTCGGGACTCGGATCGTCTTCTTCATTCGACATGTCCCGAATTCACCATTTTCAGATATTCATTTATATGGTTGAATTCCAGACAAAAAGGTATTTGAAGCACTTTTTGACAGTGGAATACTGATTCCATGAAAGTGTTAGCTCACTCTCTTTCCGCGCGGGCAATAAATTATCGTGATTATACAATCGAGCAATAGATTCCCATAACTCTGCCGCTTCAAACGGACAGCACTATAAATCCTAGTAAAGAGGTGGTGGTGGTACGTGGCGGTGACAATCTATTAGACCAGCCCAGAGAAAATATGTGAGGCATGACGTGTGGAGACGTGGTCACCCGAATCGATACAATATTTTTGAACGCAGCGATACAAAGTGCGGAGAAGAAATGTGACATCGTCGGGTTCTATCGTCTGAGTAGCTATATTTGTGACGGGAGGCGCGCGCGTGTGGTTTTTGACAGTCGGGCCGTAAATCTGGTTTGTGACGACCGCGGATGATAACTTGCAGCAAGTCGCATTCCTCGCACGAGTACTCCTATATGCCTATGACAATGTCGTGTCATAAAATGTGGCCCGGACATTTTTGTGACGTGATTCTTCAGCGCCACTAGAGGCAGTCGTGCTGGCGGGGACTCGACTGCTGCTGTTCGGGAAATCGACCGGTCCGTGGATGTCCAGCGAGGAATCCCACCTGATCAATTTCAGAACGTTTTCCAAGAATTTCTAAAGGTCGAGAAACTATCTTCAGCGCCCTCTTGTGACCAAATACGTTTTCAGCAGGCCTTCTCCGACAATTCATTTGTTACACACGATAGAAATTCTTACACCGGAATCCAACAATCCATAAAATTGGGTATCCAGAAAATTACGAGAGATCATCTAGTGGTTAGTATTTGCTTCGTATTTGCCCCGATTCCTGTTAACCTGTTAATCCTGCTAACGACTCGTCGTGGCCCAGTTGGTTTAGCGTCTGACTGTGGTTTCGGCGGTCCCGGGTTCGATTCCCGGCGCGGGCTCTCGAAAATTTCGATCCCGGGGTACTGGTCGTTCCCCCTCGCAAACGGGGACGTAAGGGGGACGTAAAGCCTGTAGTGCGGTTGACTACAGTTGATTGGAAGCACAAAACACCCAGATACTTACGAAACTGACTTGTGGTGCGACGGTCCCAGGTTCGATTCCCTACGCAGACAAAGCAAATTAGCAAAATTATGTTTTAATTTTGGGGTATTTTAACTTCTGTTTGTTTTTGGCACTTTATGCGAAGGTCAACACGAAATGGGCTGCTGCTATTTTTTTTTTGTTAAATAGAAATATTTTCGTATGAGCTGCAATGCATGTAGTCACTAAAAGCATTGCATGTAACTAGTTACTAAGAAGACACTGAAAACGCCTACTTCTATATTTTATAATATATAAGGGGTCTCGGTGGTGTAATGGTTAGCGTGTCGAGCTGTTATTCCCGAGATTGTGTGTTCGATTCCCGACCGAGACCTCTGGAATTTTTCGGGCGAGAGAAATTCCTACGCACGCCTTCCTTCGGAATGGAAG
>JAQGBY010001018.1:0-33732 GCA_034698785.1 Mycogona germanica
GATGTGGAGACGCCATTTTTAAAGTTTGAAGCCAAAGGGAAACGTTACAAAAGCCAAAATTTTGTAAAGCTAGTTTTCTTATGTTTTATTGAAAATTGAGATCCGTCGCTCCGTCGCTAGCGAGTTATGATGGTGTACTTACGGTATGTTCATTGTTATGCGATTTCATTGAACCGTTCTAAAATTTTGCTCCGAACACCAAAATCCAATTCTTAGTTTTATAATATAGGATTATACAATTACAATTGTACAATTGTAGTTGTTTTTCATTTTAAAATATTTAGCAAATTATTTAATTTGTTACTAAAACTAAAACAACTATTTTCTGTTTATGAAGTCCAGTTTAAGCATAAGTGTACAAACACGGGACAGAGCCGTCGAAAAAGTACACATTGCGGAAGCAGGCGATCAAAATTAGCCAAGTTTAAAATTTCCAACTTACGTTGACTAGATAATCGAAGAGTCTGCTATAGAGTGCCTTGGCCCAAGCATCCCGAGTGTAGTTGCATTGCTCCACGTTCAAGGTTACATCGATGACCTCTGATTTTCCGCCCCACTTGCTGTCCATCACTCGACTGGTCAACTTCTTCTGCATCATTTCTTGGTCAATTTGCAACAGATATGCGGGATAACTGAGAACTGGAAAACCGATGAAATTTATTAATTCTACTATTTAACATGAGGGACCTTTGTTCCGTAGTAGTTCCGTATAGATATCCATCTATCCCTATTTATTCCAAAATCGCGGAAACTGATTCCGCGTCTTTCTCTTCAGATTGATAATTCATCTTTAATAATCGAAGACTATTATAATTTATAAACAAGAGTTCATCTGACGGTGCTGTGCTGTTCGAACACTGATATTTCAAAATAAGATGTCCCACTAAATAATTTTAATCAATAAGTAAGTACTAGCGTCCAACGTGTCAAAATACTTACAATCTGAATTTGCAATATCTGCGTAATTTCCATTTTCCACAAAGGTAACGTTTCCAAGATGCAAAATACTAGCGACCACATTCAAAACGTTCATCTGCTCCGCCTCAGACATACCCATCACCGTCATGGCTTTCTGAAAATCAATTAAAAATTTATTTTAAGTGCAATTGAGGTAGAATTCAACGTACCGTAAAAAGATGACCATGATAACAAAACTATATCGAAGTTTGAATAGAGCTTATATTCTATCCAAACTGCGTTGTTTAACTGAAGAAAAATGTAATATTGATTTTATTATAAAAATATATTTTTAACCAGACTGTGCATATTGTGGACAAATTACAAATTTAAAATTAGGTTTCAAATTATAAGTAGTAATCAAGCCTTCGTAACTGTGATGCAACTTAAGAACCACGGTTCATATATATTTAAATATTTTTTTTAATTTCATGAAGCGACTTGTCTTACCAAGGTCTCTTGAAAGTCATGAGCATCGTTGGTTCCTTCCACCTTATAGGTTCCACTTTGGCTGAGATAGCCGAAGTAGTCTGGCTGGGAAATTCCCAGTTGTTCTGTTCCACAAAATGATACGAAAAACGATACAAAGAACACATCAGGATGAAGAAGTGAGACTCAACTTCGAATATATATACATATACATTTGATCTACAATATAAGGGGAAGACTGTTGCGGGAACGGAAAGTAAGAAATATCTTACGTTGCATCTCGCTCGTCGCTCCAGCGCAGAGCTGATAGAAAATGTGAAATCCTCTCTCGCTCTGGTTGGGACTGACGACACGTGACTTGACATGAAACAAAAAATATATATTGTTAATGTAATGCAAGATGATTTTAACCTTTCTTTAACGATTTAAAATTTTGGTATCTTCATAACCAACGATATCAATTAATTCGCTAATGCGCTGTAACTTTTAAAAGATAATTACTGTATATCGTGAATTTAAATTGAAAGTTGTGTCTTAACCAAGTGACATGATTAGTGCTATGTTCAATCATTCCATAATTTCATAGTGACAATTTATACTGGGTGCACGAATATTGATAATTTTGTTAGGATTGCGATGTTTAATTAATATATAAGGCTGATGGCACCACAGAAATATATTTAGATTAAAGCGTCTTACATGAATCTATAAACTATCAGTCAAACAAATAGTTGTTTAAAGTTTGCATTCATATTTATAATTTTGAAGTACGGTTACACGTGTCTTCGCAATACTGATATTATATACATCTCGCTAACCTTTTCTAAAAGAAAATTGGAAACGCGACCTCCTATTGGTTCTCCTCCTCTGCTGAAGTGAATTTCTACATATTTTCCCTGAAAACAAAAAATAGTTATTTAAGTGGGTGAAAAGTATGTACATGAAAATCTACATAGGAGTGATAGAGTAGTGTAGCGAATCAAACTCAACAAATTTCAAACACTCAATCTCATAGCTTCCTCTGGCCACGCAAGACTCACATTTATCACATCACATTTAACAACAATGCGCAAATACAACCAAGGAGTTTAAAATCTAAGTAGGTATCTTAGTGAACAGAGCATAGCAGAATAGCCATATTGATTTGTATTGCGAGATTGTTTGCCTAGCGAGAAGCAAAACATTGATGGTTGTTGTGCTCCGGGCAATGAATTAAAAATTAAATTGACCAAAAGTCTATTGGATGGTTTTGAGTGTCAAGGTTACCATACCTGCAAACATTACACCAGAACTTCAAAAAAACTTTTCAACACTGTGCATTCACAAAATCAGGCTCTCAAAATATAAGCCATAGGCAATAAAGGATTTATAAGATCGCAAATTGATGCGACGAGAAACTCTATCGACCGAACGCGTCAAACCCAAACTCTCGTTCCATTCGTCTCACGAAATTCACTTCCGGGTGCCCGCATCGGCACTGGCAGCGCAAATCGGAAACTGAGACACGCTCATGCATGCACACACACACCTCTTAGGCTCGAGCTTTTGCCAACGCCGACATCAGGAAGCTACCTGCATTTCACACGCGAGACGTCAAATCGATATCCATCCGAGTGGATGTTTGTGGAAGGGGGTAAAGGCAGAGATCCCAATTAGACCGCATCTTGCCGATCGACGATCAACGATGCATCAACGATGAAGATGCAACGGCAGATCAATGCATTTCGAAACCGCAATTACAATATGCCAATTTTATGAACATGACAATGACAATTGATTGAGCTTGATGACAAAGTCAGTTGCCAGTATTCTTCTTCGGTGATCACTGACATTTCGGAAAGCCCTGTTCCAAATTCCGTCGCTGTCGTCCATCGAATTGTCGATGCTACAGTCGTGTTCATGAGCATGCGTGTTTTTCATTGTTCTAGATTTTACTGTTAAATATTATTAATACTGTTTATTATAAGATCCTTCTCAATCCTTCTCATAATTAAATTTTTTTAAATGGTTTTCTACACTAACAAATAAATGCTTATAAAACCACTTCCATTGTGTGGCTTATATTTGTTGATTTACTTTTTATTTACCTTCCGAAATATCGCTTTTCTCGCGACTATATTATGCCCACGGTCGGGTAAATGGATATATGAAAAACGGTTTACTTTTTTTGTGCTACTTACGAATCGACTGGAATTGTTATTTCGAACGGTTTTTGCATTCCCGAACGCTTCGAGCAACGGATTCGATTCCAAAATGATATCTTTTACGTGCTACAAAGAAAGAAAGGGAAATGAAAAGGTAAAGCGATATGGAGAATAAAAAAATATTGACATTCGAAACACTTTCTGCTACGGCAAACGGTTGTTCAATTGCCAAATCCAATTGAAAGTATTTTTGGATCACTCTCGCTATACTCAATTAACCATGAAGCAGCAGAATCCGCAGCTTTAAAAGATAGGCTTTTTTTACGCGATACAAACTTTACAGAATTCAAGGACTTTCAAGAAAGATATACTGAATGATATCAACATGGGATTATCGGCATATTTCATTCATATCCATGTCAGTCCATGTCGTTCCATACTCAAGGAGGTAAAAATAAATTGCTAAACTTACCTGCACGCGAGGTCCGCCTCCTGAAACTCGAGCTACGTACGCCATGATGTACTTCGCCTCTACTGTTTTTCCGGCACCACTTTCGCCACTGTAAAATACCAAAAACAATAAAGAAAATTAGCAACGTCATACTTGAAAGAAATTCCATTATTACGATAACATCCTCTTGAGAACGCGTTTATCACGTCGGAGGGACACAGCAGTTTATGCGGCTTGGGCGTACACATTTGGTGAGAAATCAGTAGGATCAGTTGCGCTATTTCAAAACAAACTTGTATTACATCGTAATCCATTTTGGTTCATGTTTACAAAAAATAATCTTCTATCAAAATCCAGAAAAGGTGTCTCTTCTAGATGAAGAACCCGAGAATATATTTCTACTAACATAATTAATACACAAAGAAAATTAAAACTGTCAAGCGAAATATTTGAATCCATATTATTTTTGGCAATAACATTATTATTATAACTACATACTGAATATATTAGTCGTAGGTTCCCCCTATAATATATATTGAAAGCATAGTCAAAAGTTTGCAACATCAGATATTGATTTCTTTTTGCGCCATTTTGTTGTTGAGGTTCTAATGTGGCGATACATTTCTTCGATTTCGACGAAGAAATACAATTTTTATTTACAAGCACTCTATAACTATCTCCAGGGGATGAAGCCGAAAGTGTGATAGTGAAAAAATATCCTCCACCACCTGACAGGTACTTTCAGGAAAGAAAGTGGCTTTCAAAACGAACGCACTGCAAAAAATATTTCTTTACTTGTTGGTACAAAGCAATGTCATCCCTTATATATACAGCACATTGTGAAAAAATGTCTCCTTACCTAATAGAGGTACGGCGCATTTTAACGTTAATCTTGTGCGGAAAACATAAGCACAGTACGAGAGTATCAGCGAAAAATTGTTCATTTTCGAAAGGAAAATAGATTGGTTTTGCATCTGGTTTAGTCAAGTCTCAGGAGGATAGCCATCGATCTGCTCTAGTTGGCTCAGGGTACATTAATGAGCGCAGAATATAATGATGTGTGTCGTCCCCATATTCCCAGTGTCAGTCCGTAAACGCTGGTTAAACTGTGCCGCGTCTTCTTGAAACAAAAGACGCTGCAAGACGCAGCGCACGCACCAATACATTGAGATAACGACACAACGGAAACACTCACTTTTCTTTTGTATTTATTTCAACAGGAGCAATTTGGCTTGACTGTACTCCTCAGACCTTTTGCCAAATAGTAGCACTCTCTCGTGATCAGTTCTATCGCTGACCGTTGGGTTCGCGACGTGTTTGCCATTTGGCAATCAGTTCATAGAGAAATCCTATAGGTTCTCTGTAAGATAGAGTAAGTGGCGAAACATGTTCTGTTCATGTACTTACTTTGCTTCTCAGAATTTACGCTCAAAGCAGTCTCAACATGTACCTCGTACGTCTCGTGCGGGTGCGTAGTCTCAGAAGGATTTACGTCGATCTGCTGCTTATCTGCTGGGATTTTCGAAGAATCCCATCCTTCGCGTGCGTTCTTGGGACTACGCGTATATTACAGATTTCAGTTTCCGTTTTGTAATCGCGATGGAGGTCGGAAGAAACGCCGCCAGACATAAGAATGTACAGTAAAACATTTTTAGTCTATGTACCCGGTCGGTGAAGTGTGACTTTAAAAAAAACATGTGTATGATTCTGGACGGGGCCGGGTTCTTTGGGTCGTGAAATTATTTAAAACATTGCTAAAAATGCGTAATAATTAACCTTAATAACCTAAAGTTCTTTTAAGTTGGTCGCTGCAGATCAATAAGGACAAGGAAGATTGCTGCTGCTAATAATATAATATATTTTTTAAAGTTCCAATCAACTGTAGTCAACCGCACTACAGGGTTCTGTACCCCTCATGGTTCTTAGGCACTATGCGAGGGGCACGTCCAGTACCCCGGGATCGAAATTTTCGAGAGCCCGCGCCGGGAATCGAACCCGGGATCGCCGATCCGCAATTCTGTCACAATTCTGTTTTATGCGTTGTTGCTGGTATTCAAAATAGCACATATGAAACCGATGGTAGTAATAACAAAAAATATAGAAGGATTGCTTGGGCTGCAATCAAGAGTAGGCAACAAGATCGTCAACAAGTTTCGCAAATCTACAATTTCTTATTTATTCCTGAAGATCAGATATCAAAATAGAACAATAGATGTAAACGTTGTTTAGACGATCTTGTAGACGATCTTGTTGCCGACTCTCGATTGCAGCCCCAGCCCAAACAATCATACTATGTCTTTTGTTGTTGATATTATTTGTTCCTTTGTTTTCAAGTACTGAGTACTGACATCTCATGAACAACACAACATCAATACCTGCGTTGACCAAGTGAAGCCCACTCACAACGTCCAGTTAAGATGTCATTGTGCTCGTGAGTTTTCGAAGCGGCAGACAAGCGTAAATGTGTTTGGGAAGCAGCAAGCAGTTAAGGAGTCATTAATTTAAAGTGGCATAGGACAGAAGATGACATACTCACTACCATAAATTTGCTGAGAAGTAAGGGTGGCGAAACGATATGACTTATCCATGTGGGGCCTGCAGAGGGTCAGGTTTTCTAGCACTCGATCTACGCAACTCTGTGAATGTCACCCATGATCTCACCCGTTTACTTGGGACAACTGTGCGTTACAAACTGTTTGTTGTGCAGATGGTGAATTAGGTTTCGAGCAATAGGATCAAGTATCCGAGAAATGCACTTATTTCAGATCCAGCACGGCATAATTTCAACTACACCAAAACGTACACAGGGTCTCGGGAACGTGTGTATGTTTGCATTTTTTGATAGGCTGCATCGAAATTTGTCTCGTCGCCTAGGCCAACCTGCTCGTTCGGTTTTCCGTTCATACTAAGGGGGTAAGGTTGCCTCGGATACCGACTAACTTAGTGAGCGTTTTGCGTTTCATTTCTTCGAAAGAATACACGTTTATCGCTGCATTAGTTTGGAACGCACACGGATAGTGCATAGGTGAGAACCCAGCGTATTAAAATCCCTGAAGTGGAAGGTAGTCCACGTGACTATGGGATTATTTACGCCTAGCATATCTCAAATTGCTTAAATTGAACAGGATTACAATCATTTGCCGATTAAAAGATTCTTCGAAATGCAGTGTTCTAAATTAAATTGTTTTCAAGTTGATGTCAGCATGTTTTGTAGAAAAAGAGTCACGCTTTATGTGCATAAGTTCAGATCAATGGAAGCCGATTTCTGGTATGATGAACGGAGTAACAATCGATATATCGACACAGTCCGTGTTTCACTATCGAGTGTGTGTGTATCGTGAAAGGATCGATATTTCCTCCTTGGTCTCTTGAACGTAACGGGCCACTCGCAGTGACAGCGCGGGCTCTAGATAATTTCGATAATTTCGATAAATTAGATAATCACAAGAAAATGTGCCTACGCACCAAGAGGGGTACAGAAACTCTATTAGTACGGTTGATTACAGTCATAGGGAAAAAGATGTTGAAATTATCTTGAAAAGCCCGTTTAAAGTGAGAAAAAACTACAGTAAAATTAAGATGTCACTCTGGGTGAGTGCCGTAGAAATGAGTTTTTTTTCCAGGGTTCTTGTTTTTCGAACAGTACGAAAACCACCATTTTCCTTTTCGCAACTGGATCATCGATTTCTAGTATCCGGCAAATTTAAAACAAACTTTCGATTCACTTCGATTGCCGAAGGGAGATAAAACCGAATCGGAGTATCGGTGCCCCGGAGTCAATTTTGTCCACGTCCAAATACAATGTACATGTACAGTGTATATCTCTCTGGAAGCTTATCTTCAAAAGACCAAAACAATACATTGCTTTGACGTCGAGTGGCGAGCCAATTTCCTGATAGGACACGCGCGCTCTCTCGTGGACACTCTGCAATCATTAGGACGAGGAGATCAAGAGGGGTCCGATTTTGCCTGCGATCTGTCTATGCCTAGCTCTAGCCAATACACACTGTGGTCATACCAGCGGTGAAATGTGAAGCAAACCTTAGCATATTATACGCTGCAAATAAATATACTGTTTCCGATATACCATAATTTATCATTTCCGATAAACATACTGTGTTTGACCTAGCACGACCGCAAGCCCATGTTGCGATTTTCGAATTATCTGATTGTGCAATTATTTTTATTGTGACACGAATACTCTTGAATGTTTCACAAATCTTGGATTACGATATCTGAATTATAGGATATTTGTTTACAGTTCAAGTACAGATTCCGCAGTTGAATTTTTCTCCAAGCACAAAAAAGAAGTTATAATTCTTAAGAGAATACGAAAAACTCATCTCTCGCTATTTTTGTTGGAAATTTTTTAAATTATTTAAATGAATGTTATTCAGTTAAACCCTCTATACCTAAAAATTAATTAATCCTGCGTACATGCCCTCATTGATGTAGACATTTACAGATGCCCTTTTCTGAGTTAACTAACCGTTTTAGCGAATTTTAATTAATTATTCCATAGCCATAGGTCAATTTAATTGCTATTGCAGTTGAATGAGCAGCATGAGCGAGCCAACGTTTAAATTCAATTGGGTTGTCCAAGTTGATTAGAATTTAAATGTCACAAGGTATTCTTGAAAGGTCACCCATGAATGTGGAAGATTGTAAAGTAACGAATGCTCGTAAGTAACTAAAGGCTTGCTTCTCTCTACCTACATGTATGTGCTCTTGAATAAATAGGTAATGGCTATTGATCTAACGTTATCTTCGCTGAAATAAACGACGGAGCAGAGGTACCTCTAAACAGAGGTCGAACTTAAAAAAGGGTCATCATCTATTTTGCATAAGAGACAGTTTTCCACTCCTGAAATCCCGGGACAATTGAAAAAAAAAAAAACGATCGCGAAACGCTAAACAAAGTCTAACTTCAAAAAAGGGCCATCATTTATTTTGCATAAGAGACAGTTTCCTACCGTTAAAATCCCGGGACAATTCACGTTATGTTTGTTTGCGTGTTGTGCTAAATGAGATTGACAAAGCTTTTGTATATTTGAACACAGAATTTGAACAATCCTCAAGATGTAAACCAAAGCCTTAAACACAATAATTTATTGAAAACTCATTACAATTGATACTATTGATGTCAATTACCTCGTAAATTTGTGAGAAATAAATGTTTAATATGAAAAGGAATGTAGAATGTCTCACAAATATGGTAGACGAAAATAAGAAAATGGATGAGTTAGAAATACAAATAATTGAATATTACTGTCTTAAGAATGTGAGAAACGAATGCTAAATGATAAATGTTTATAACTACTTTTCGCATTTAAATCAATTTTTAAAATATTAGGTTTTAGTACAAGTAAAAATAAGAATATACATTGCACTTACTATGTAGAACTACTATGTACGAGTAGAACATTTTCTTATGATTATTTTAATAACTAATATCGTTTTATTTTATAGACAAGGTGAATTGTTTTTATGTTCATTTACACATTGCGCCAATCACCAAGTACTAACTCGGTATCTCTCACATTTTTTTCGCAAATGCCCTTCTCATGAACTTTAGACTCTCCCACGAAGCAAATTAATTATAAAAAGAGAGCAGTTGAGTTTGAGCTGGGCAATTTTCTTTACTCTCCATTTCACTTCTTTATCTGTGGGCCTTCGAATCTCCCTCGACGGCAATCTATCGACCCCTAATCCCAAGAATCTTTTTAAGTTACCCTGGTTTCCCACTACTCTGGAAAAGCGATTGCTCCAAAACCACTATCTTATCTATATATGTAGTTGTGTCCCAGGAATTCTCAGAGGTGCCTCGGACAGTAGCTGATATGCTCGTCTCCGACTGCTTCGGAGAAATTCAAACGACTTGTGCGACCCTAGTGGCTAATAGTGTTTTCGACTCTTGCGATTACGACTAGGTTCCATAAATTATGATAAATGGATGCACCATGTACACTTTTATTTATATACTTTAAACGATAGAAAAAAATTCAAACCGAACCTACATAGAACCTACATGGCATTATTGTTTATTTTACTTTATTCTTCTTTGAATTCTAATTTAATCAAGTTACAAATGTTCCATAAAAGATATTTTCGAAGCACAAAATTTTGTACTCTGAAAGCGAAGACCTTTTCACTAACATACCAGATACATGTATGTCCGTTTCATTATATCGGCATAGGAATAAGGTTTGCATTTTCATTCAAGTGGCTATGAATATAACATTTTCTGCCAATTTTTAAGTAACTTTGTATTTCCTGTGCCTGCTCTATATCGTAATTTTCGATCCAGGGTTTTGTTAAAATCGCGATCGGAATATTGTCTTTCAAACGCGAGACTTGATATGTCATATTTTTTGCCAAACGCGCCAAAGATATTGTGGCGACATTCCCAATATTGGCGCCAATCCAGATACATTCCAGTAAGCTCACTATTAGATGTTGTTATTTTATTGACAGTTGCATTATCATTATTCTGGGACTCAAGACAAAGTCTAGCCATGTTATCCTTCTGAGACCAAACGGGCCTCTTTTACCCGTAGGCAGTTCAGGAGAGATCGCTGAAAAACAATGTTCATAATGAAATTTTCATCAACCGACTCGAGAGAATTTTCGAACGGTGGCTAGAGAACCCATGCAGAATATACGCATGAATGTATTAGAAAGCGAGACATCTTGAAACGTGAAACTTTGAGTAAGAGTTCTTTAGTTACATGAAATACGTCTTTGTTAACGTCAAAGTTTTTATACTAACCTAACCCTTATACTTATAAATAAAAAGAAAAGTTCTTCCCAACTTTCGGTCTTTCGCACTTAGCGAACGAGGATAAATAAAATTGAATTTGTAAACCTACTTCCATACACGCCCTTAGTTGAGCAATCATCAAAGATAAAAGGTCACCCAAAGGTGAGAGATTATTCATGCTGCACAAAAGGTGTGGGGAATCACGTAGGCTAGGATAATCAAATAGACTGGAATGACATTTCATTTAACGCCATTTAAAAGGACGCCTTGCCTACCGCTACCCCTTATTAAAAGGCAATCTAGCATTACAGTGTATTGTGTGATTGCATAATGTCGGGGGCAGCCTGATTTATTCGCTGCGCGTTAGCTCATTCACTCGTTTCTCAGGTGTCGAGCACAACGAAGGCCGAGTTACGTTCAAGCAACTTGGATAAAGAATTGATCCTACTGACTGGAGATTAAATAATATTCATTCGTTTTCTCTTATAATTTTTAATTACTTTAAACGTAGGAATGGAATACGTTAACCTTGTTTTGGTATCCAAAAATGTAGATCGCCCAGGAATTATTTTCTGGTATGAAATTCAAGTATTTCATATTAATTATCTTTACGACATTCTGATAAAATGTATCCAGAAATATTTCTTAGAACTTCGCCAAATTTAAACTAGGAAAGATACGAGAAAACTGTCACGAAAGCGAACAGTTCCAGGCGCCCGAACGGTCATCATGGGTTAGAAAGGGCCAGAGGTGAGCGTGCGATTGGACCGTTCGCCATGTGTCGTGGTGACGTCACAGTTTAGACTCGCACGCTCGGAGTTTGGATTAATTAACGAGCGGGCTTTTGTCAACAACCAAGCGGCATTCAATCTTCACTTGGCGCGGACGAACTTTTTTTTTCTTCCTCCCCGGCGCTCCGCTTTCGACCTTTTCCTAATCTTGTTAGCTCAGCGCCGAGCGGAGACCGAAATTCCGGTTGACGCTGCCCGGGCAACGGGCAAAGCAGTCGGATAAATAAATTATGCCGACGAGACGACGGTGGGCAGGCCCCGGAGGTGTTTTGCTTATGCTTCAGCGGAAATGGCGGCAATCGCCTAATGCTTTTTCGAAAGATGCCTTCGAAAGCATCTCGTTAGATCGTCCGCTGGAAACCCGCTTTTGGGTCGCGGTTGACGACGGCCAACAGTCCGTATGGGGACTGTTGGAAATTGAAAAATTGGAAAAAGCGCAACACGGCCAGGTGGAATGTTATGACTTCGACTGATACCAACAATGAACCAGATTTTTAGATGCATAAAAAATCTCATGTATATCCCCGCCATATGTATATAGCCATGCTATATATCTTTAAGAGTTATTTTTAATATCAGTACAACTACTTTTTACATACATATTGTTTAATAATCAAATAATATGCTCGTGGGAATGCTTCAGTGATGACAAAATAGCTAAGCTTAATCAGTTGTCTCTTAACTTAACGCAATGTAGAGAATAAACAAAATATAACAATGAATTTGTTCCTGTGATCCAGTCATATTTATGAAAAAGGTCACTGATGCTAATTCATAATTAACTCATTTTGTTTTGGACCATTGACTTATTTATTTATAAAATACTTAATTTATTAACTTTTACATTTTCACAATAGGGAGAAGAGAATTATTTCTACTCAAATATTCTGTACTTAGTATGCTAATTTGTGGCAAATTATCTTGTTAATTCTATACGTAGTCATAATTAGTCGCGAAATCAAACAATATAGAGCAATAATCGCATATACTCAATATAAGCATCCTCTTTTAAAAAATACTCTGTATCTGAGAAAATTGCTCCGACCATTTAAAGATAAACTGGTGCAATGGGAAATTAATATTCTCCATTAAATCATTACATGCAGCATTAAGTAGCATCCCGATGAACCGGTTTTATTTCCAGCACATTGTTCCAATAACACATTAAAAAATAACCTGTTGAACAATTCACGGATTACCGGTATTCTAATGCAAATATATCCTAATTTCGCATCTTCTCACTCACTGTTCTGCACAATGATATTCGCAATTGTTTTCATCTACCAATATTGACAGAAATTACATCGCTCTTTTTCAAGGTACAAAAGAACACATTCATCGATTTTCTTGCGCACTTTTTCGACGAACCGCCTCAGCAGCGCCAGCCTCAAAAGCATTTACGTTAGGCTTATATATGTTCTCGCTATTAGAAATTCATACACACGACGGTATTCGAGACCTATAGCTGTAAGGTAACGCAATTAGACATGCAATATAAACCGCCGCGACAATGCTGTAATACACGAAGCGACAGACCAGTGTCGCTAAACCAGTTGGTCCGTCTCCTTGCAAATTCAAATACAAATGCAAATGGATTGTGGGTGAACTATTTTTAATCTTATCAGAAACTTCCGTTGCTAACCCTATAACACTGGCATTCCTGTTTTTGAACATCGGACAATGGTATTGACGTCTCGCATTTATTTTTCCTGCATCGAATTAATACTGTCTTCATACGCCAAGTGAGACATTGAACCCTGTCTTACTTTCCCCAAAAATCTCAACTAATTATCAAGAGAGTGTTACGACTTATCCGTGGCTTTTACTATTGACAGTGGACGACGACGACTAGTCAGTAGAGCAACACCAGTTTGATGTCTTGCAGCATTCATAGATACATTTTTCTGCGCCCAATGCGATAGAAGCGCGTCACAGTCAACAATAGTGCACTATCTGACATCGATTCCTTAGCGCTCATGCGTTATTCAGCCAGCACACACCTAACCACCAACACATACATAATTCTGGACCATATTCACGACGCCTCGCCCTGAAATCAAAGTAGAGAAAATTGTAATTTTTATCACGCCTGTGAAAACGCCTGTAGAATTAAGGATGCATATTATTATAGATCCACACCAGAAAAACGTTCCCCCATAACCTGGATATGTATATCTGGCATACAGAGGGTTTCACTTTCACAATTAGGATGCCCCAACAGAATGTCTCGAAATGTTAATTCGCAATTTGTGCTAACATTTGTCAGAGGTGTCACACGAAAGACAAGAGCCGTTGCTGACCTCTATTTGGAATTAAAGCTGAATGGTCGACATTTTAAACCTGAATCAGCATTGCTCATCAACAATAATGCGACAAAAGACCAAGTGGATGTTGCCACAACACTTCGATGTCCACACGCGCCAACGACAGCTAGGACAACGACAACTGATTACCATGATGAGGAACTCGCGAGACCGGTACACCCCAAAGAAAAGTTTCCGAACCTCTGCACCACGTTGCTCTGGATATACACGGACGCGCGCGAATCGACAACCCCCGACCAACCTCCAGGTAGACAAAATGCCAAAGCCGTATGCCAACGCATGCGAGAACAGAGCAAAAGCACGGCGACGGTGGCAGCAGCAGTGGCGGCAAGTAGCTCCCTTGATGGATTGAACGGTAGGACAAGTGACGTCACTGGGCCTCCTCCACTACACACACACACACACTCATACACATTCACGCACAGACACACGCGCAAAACACGTACAGGGCTATAGTGGCGGCGGTGGCGGAAGAGAGAGAGAGATCCATCGACACCGGCAAAACCTCATTCGACCCCCCCGAGCTCATCCGTACGCCGTCCCGCGCTTTCTCGCTGCTGCCTGCATGCGCCCCTGCGTTCTCTCTCACCCAGCACCTTTTTCCCCCATCTTTTCATTGACAACGCTTCAGTGTCTGCCGGCCTGGAGCACGCACCACGTGGTTCGCACCAGCTCCGTCGCAGTTCCGTCAACAAAATCTCTCTAACAACCACGTGTTCATTTACTGGTACACTCCAGCTACATTTTAATTTTTTTCCCCCCGCGATCCAATCGTCGACTTTATCTGTGCGCCGACCAGATCAACGACCAGATCCAATATCAAGCGCTTCACAGAACCGGAAGGAGGAAGAAGTGTGGCGGGTAACCCATTAAGTTCGCCCACTTGTTGTTCGCGCTTAACTCTTTCCGACAAGTCTTACGTCGTGTTGCGAACGTATGGTACTACTTGTGCGGGTTCCGTGTAAGGAGGACGACAGCTGCCACCGGGTCTTGTCGTCTCCGGTGCACTTTTCTTCTGTCGTCTTTCGTGGGCGGACACGGAAGTTGCGTTTCGGCGGTTAGATTGTCGTGTCTCGTTTTTGCTGGCAGTTTGGTGTGGCGGTTTCGTCGGAGAGAGACAGACCGATCAAGTTCTATTACAACGGAATTTTTGAAAGTTTGGTGTATGTGTGTGTTTGTGTGTCTACGGATTCACTTTTCATTTGCCGTATCACGGGCGTCTGGTTTGTCGTGACGGTGTCGTGCCGGTGTCGTGCCGGTAGTTGACAAGTGGAGATGCTGTTCGAACGTCTCAACTCGTGCCATGCAGATGTCGCTTAAGGCTAAAGTGGTGCGATTGTACCATTGCATGACACCACCTGCTGAGCTGGAACTCCCGATGTCTATCGGCTGCTAGGCTACTACTAGGTATGTGGTGACACTTGCTATCAGTTGATGACAGATTGTGAATCATGGATTAAATTGACTGAAGAGAATGACCAAAATTAAAGCGAGGAATGATTGAGTTCATGTCAGTGATTGGGATTAATCAAAACGTAGAACCATATTTCTTTCGTTCTTTCATTATTTTTTTTGAAATATCAAAATATAAGAATGTGACAAAACGTCTAAATTTTTCCTGATAAGAACAATGGGTCAGTGACGATTCCTCGAAGAACATAACCATTTCAAGAATCCGCATATCTTAGATAATTATTAGAATGTACTGTATGTCCCGAATTCACCATCCATTTTCAGATACGAGTCTACAGATATTATTTCGTTATATTTTTTTCAGGTGTCAATTCTAATTTATAGCCTAATCTATGTGGTCAGATACTATCAATAACAATTTCGTTTTTGATTAAAGCATTCGTTGAAAACAACGTTTGATAAATTTTATATTTTTTATAATTCAAGATTTGCTTCCTGGTGCATCCCCTCACAATACTTGTATACTAATAAAATATTCATAATAAATTCTTAATAAATTTATAATGAAATAGGGGTTGTCTCCGGGACAGCACCGGACAAAAAAAAGATACTTGATATTAGTTGTTAATTTAATTAATAATTTTGCTGCTGACTTCTTGCTGGTGAGAATTATTGAAGTTAATGAATGGTTCGTTGGTAATCTGTTTAATGCAATACCAATTATAGAGTTTAATGCAACACAAATAATCATGATCTTTTAACTGATAGTTTTCAAGGCAGTTTCTACTTTGTATTGCATACATGTAATACATGAATTGCTTACCAAATTAATTCACTAACAACTTAATGCCAGATTGTACATCAAACAGTGTTCTTGATGGAAAAATTGTTGTTTTTAAAATTTTTAAAGGACCAAGCAAAGTGAACACAAACCATTGGCAGTCCTCTTCTATCAGATGTCGATTTATATACCCGGGTTACGAAATTGCTCACTGAAATTCCCAATGCAGCATTACGACGCGATTTCATGTTGAACACAACATGACGTCACGAGGCTACGTGTTGCAGGAGGGTCGCGGGAACGTTAAGAACGATCAAACCGATAAAACAAACATAGCGTTACAGGCGTGTCTAGATAGATTATAACGTCTGTATGTGGACCGGCTAGAATATTGAATTATTTCACAAAGCCTATCTTCCTTGGGCATGCATATTATCGAGATACGATGGTGCCATGTCAAAGAAAACGTCACCATTAATTAACGCAAAAATCGAAACCCCCATTATCACGAAATTACGTTAAGCAATTTGAAAGGATGATTATACTCGTACACTGTAATTTCAGTTTTGTGACAATCAACAACAAAAAATTTAACTCGCTTTCTGTGTACACACGATGTGGTATCAAAAGATTCCCATAGAGAACAATACACATTTTTTTTCATCAGACGTTACACGAGTTTGAGTGAAACAAGTAACACCTTTAGTGACGTGATACAACGTTTGGCACAGTTTCAAATCGTTTCGTGTTTATGATTCCAGTTTACGTATGTGTGTGTGTTTCACGGGGACTACTCAGCTACTGCTTCACCAATTTCAGCTACCTTCGAGGCGGGTAGCACCACGAAATTAATTAATTTCTCTAGCTTTCCGAAAAAAATTATCCGACTTGGGGCCCCAGAACGTTTTATATAGTGGATAATGTCTGGTTCAACCTTCACTACTGGAGCGTACATGTTCGTAATATTCAGCCGCTAGCACTGGGCTCAAGTAAATGGCTTTAAAGGCGGATTTGTGTAGACTGCGTACATAGCATGCAATTGACTATACAAACTGCCAAAGGAGGATGATTTTATGAGTGTGGCGCCACCGTTTGTGTCGCCAGTTGTTCGAGAAATACATAGAAATGAGTATATAAAAGAGCATATTCAAAGGAGGCACTCGCAGTTTCGCTGTCTAATGGGTTCAGCAATATTTTATTAGAATTCGAACCAAAAAATCCACTCGCTTTCAAAGAAAATTGCAAATGGTTGACACGTCTCAAGCACTTATGCTCGATGAATACGGATTTTATGCGACATCACTCTTGCACAATGGCACCAAGTACGACAGATCGTTAATGCAAAAAATAATTGTGTTAATAGTTTGTGTACTTTGTTTTTATTACAGTTTTCTTTTGCCCCAAATATAAATCCTACATTCTTTCCACCATGATTTCATAATGTGTATGATTTCATATCAAAGTGTATTAACACTTTGACGCTTATTTAGATTGATGACATAATAAACTTTGTGTTATAAATTCGCAAACCATTTCAGGAAAGGCTAACCTTAAATTTTATCATTACGATATAGGGAAATGAATAACGTGCGTTCACTACAATTACAAAAGTAAAACAACCAAAAAGAATGAAATATTTCATTATTTTCGTTGATTTCGTTGTGTCTCAGAAGATCTCAGAAGATGTTGTACTCTGTATAACTGTTTAAGTTGGTTTACCAGATTTCTTAGCCTGAAAGCCCCCCCCCTCAAAGTCGACCTGGTAATTTTGCTCAGCCTGAATAATTCCGGAGGTCCCGGCTGGGAATTGAACCCCAGATCACGGGTTGCACTACCCAATATACCAAACGGCACCTCTATCTACATACATGTGCAACTCGTACATTTTATATACTCCAGCGTTTCTTGATTCTAGCTACATTGGTCTTTTTTACCAGAAGCACTGCAAAACATAGCAAGCATTTTGTAGCAAATATTTGGTTGCGCCCTGTTTTGGATTTCCCAGAAGCGCAACCATTCCATTGCATGACCGTAATAAATTAGACCCCCTTGTTATTTCCCATACGGGTTGCTTTCCATATTTATAATCTGCAGCATTTTAACGTTAGTGGGCTATTCAAATTCCTTTGCAAAAAAAAAATAACTTTGGCTTGGCGACCATAAAAATCTTCATACGTGCTCGTAAACTGCATTCTGTCAGATGAGTAAAAAGTTTGAGCTACCGTAAGTTTAATTAAATTGAGTTGCGAAATGAAATGAAATTACTTAATTGTCTCTGTTTCGGTTTCAAATGTGATATAATGAACACAATAGTGATATATTTAAGAAAAATATTTAAACACAAAAATTATATATAAAAATATGATTCTCGTTTTTAAAGAATCGTAATAAATTGGAATGGTCTTCAAATTGATTTCATGACATCATTTGGACATTGACAAACGATTTTTGAAAATTCTGTGCGATTTTGTTTTTTCTTCATTGAGAAGTAGAAGCTGAAATAATGGGGGACTAGCAGTTTTCCTATCAATCGTTAGGCGACAATTTTATGTGAAAAATTGTGTCAAGCTTGCATTTTTAAGGTCAGATAAACCAAATCTCATACATAATAAATTACATTCTTACGAATAGGTCGACTATAATATAATCGGTGAATTATGTCCAAAACTGGCGAATGTCTTTTTTTATTTTATTATGTTACCGCATTTTTCAACGCGACCCGGGAGTGAACGATCACATATGTTCTCATGAAAACAAATATGATGGATGGTATATTTTTTTATAAGGCAACTGCAAGATAAATTCTTGGGACGCGGTGGACACATAGAACCAGCCGATATTGTTCGCGAATGTCCAATAACATTTACGCAGACTAATATACTGTAAGGAACACGGTGGCGTATCTACACGATGAGCAACAGAGAGTTCTACAGAATAGTCGTGCTTGCACAAGCTCCCATAGGTTTAAATAATTTATGCTACGAAAAGCCGATACATGTGGGTTGGGACTCGTTGCATTGTGCAAGGCCTATTCACGAGACTCGTTCGTACATATGCAGATTACGAACTTGTTGCGAAGCCTCGCATTTGCGTGTGTATGCGCACTGCTGCACTCTTAAAACTTTTTTTATCGAGTTGTAGCTTCACACTGAATTCCTAGTTCAATTTTCCTGGCGAAATTTCACGCCGTAAGATCGCCATGGTCTTGCTGCGCGTAATGCTGTATCGATATTTGTGCCGACAACATATCTGGGATCAATGTCGCGCAACCATTGGCGGAAACTCGTGACTCCATAATGACCCTAATCTGGACAAAACTAAATTGCAAATGATCGCATTTGCAACACCAAAAAATTGTTGAACATTTAGTTCAATAAACTAACCGCTCACACATAAATATTTACAGTGAAGTAATTACTATATATGCTGGCAGAAACTAATTTCATTTTGTTGGATTCACTTTCAATTATGCAAACCTTTTGTTTCGGAAAAGGCACTCGTGTCGGCGTAATGAGCGCAGACGCGGTACATGTATTCTGTAAGGAAAGATTAATTATATGATGATGTCTGTCTGTTGCGAACCCTATCTATGCAAACACGTATTCCCCAAAAACTTTCCAATATAGACTATGTGTGTCATTGCCATTGTTAATCCATTTCTTTGTTGGCCAGCACGTCGTCTCGAGCATCTATTCGCTCCGCAACAAAATCGAAGTGACGCGCTAAAACGAGCGCGAACGTGCGCGCTCGTGATAAATCAATGGACAACCAATAAGAGACTGACGTCATTTGCCCAGCATACACACACACCATACAGTTACCAAAATGCACGAATATTTTTTTAATGCAAATTATAATCTATTGACCGATATCGTTCGTGCCACACACTTGTGCCACCTCAACGCATTATGGATACAAAGAGATAAAAACAACACACAGTGAACAAGAGCTTATGTGTTTTTTAAAATTTAAA
Organism: Mycogona germanica; assembly: GCA_034698785.1. Lineage (NCBI taxonomy): Eukaryota > Metazoa > Arthropoda > Diplopoda > Chordeumatida > Chordeumatidae > Mycogona > Mycogona germanica. The sequence continues at coordinate 20,024 of JAQGBY010001018.1, forward strand.
TATCATGAAAAATAGCTTTCTTTTCATATTCATGGAATAATGGCATCTTAGTGTCGTATGAAGCATGTCACCGAGTGACATTAGATCTCGCAGCCAACTATATATCATGTTGCAAGGAAGTGTAGCGGTTTGCGTAGATAACGTGGAAGGACCACGCTGCTGCCCCACCCCTTCTGCATGCTAATTGCAACGGCTGTTAAGTTAATTGCACCTTCGCGTGGTGGCCCCGGACAGGTTGTACGGTGAGCGGAGGAAATATGGCCCTCGCTCGCCAGTGAACAGAGTTCAGAATTAAAGGTTTCGCGAGGTCCTTCCAATGCGAACAGGACGCCGGATCGTGAAAAAATATATAAAAAATAAAACCGCGCGGCAACTGAGGGCCGGTCATGCGCATGTTCGTCCCACCGTTCCCACCTTTTCCAACCATCGCGTGTTCCAACCCGACCTCGCGTGATGGAATACTCAATTGCGATGCCACGAGCACTGAATTTACACGATGACAGCCAACCACCTGCGATCTTTTGTCCTCCTGATACCGACTCGTCTTTCGGATACCGTCTTCGCCTCAAGACAAGATCAACTGTATGAGGTGAACGTCTTGTTCTGCTGATACTGTTGATTTCAAAGTTTATAAATTTTCAAAATGCTACAAAATTACCAAGCAGTCTTTCGAAAAATTTGGGTTCAGTCTGTGATTGGTCCATCCCTGATAGTTTAGTGGATGACGTTTCTCGATGGGGGTGCAAAATTACCTCGTCAAAGTAGGCTCGAGCCTCTGGGTCAACCCACTGCCCCATCCCCATCCTACTTACAAATCGGAGAATTACGGGTTCGAAACCGTGACGGTTCGCCTTGTGGCGGTAGCGTGACCAAAATATTTACACGGTACTAAAAATGACATGCGGTCACCACCTATCGAATCATATATTTGGAACTTTTTCATCATTACTACAGATGATTATAAATGCTCAAAGGAAGACGATGCCTTAGTCCAATGTCAGCACTGAAACTGTATGTACTGTATGAAAAATATCCGTTTGAGGGTCAACATTTCATTGGTGTTCCACAATAAATTAGTAAGTCATTCATGTTTACCATGACAGTCACTCCTACAATAAACGAAAAAATACATTTAAAATGCTGCTGTGCAAGTTATTGTGACACAAATTAAAAAGGCATTACATTTGGAGAGATCACAAAGAGAATAATTAATTGAAGTTGTCTGCATACGTCGGCATCAACTTGATTAAAAGTCGGTATTGTGATAAACATGCCCAGGCACAGAACCTATGCAACGTTCAGAACAATGGTAGTACCATAAAAGGTCACTCTGCCAATACATGCAACAAAGCTCACAAACATTCGCTGCATTCAGACTCGTGCATTCCCATTACAAACGTACATTACATTCCAAGTCGATCGACATGGGGTGCGTTTATCTATCGGACCGCAAACGCAAATGTGCCCACCAAACCTGGTCTTCATTTTTTAACGCGAAAATGATTGAAAAACAACTTAGCTGATTTTTTTCTCTACGCAACTTGTCTGGTGCTGATCATTATGGTAAAAGAAAAACGACTAAGAGTTTTCCATAATTATATTTTTTGTGCAACTCATCCTTTAACAGCAAGCGACAAATGGATGCAAACTTCGCTGTCTACACGCACATTTATTCGCCATAAAAATCAATAAACCCAACAGAATATTCGTCCCCGACATGATTTTAACATCATAATCTCCCGTATACCTGTTTTCCTAGCCGATATAAGACGCTGCGCGACTATTGTCTGTTATTACATATACGAGTAAATTCAGGCATACCGAATCGCTCTCCGATATCAACGGCCATAGTGATGTGTTACAAGTAAGATATGTGACAATGCCAAATATTAGGGATACACATCGTCGTATCGACGCAACTTAGGCTTCACTGTATACGGTGGTGTGTGTTTGTGATTGGTATCGGGGCTTGCCGAGGCATGTATCAGTAATCCACGCGTAACAATGATGTTCGATGTCAGCTCGATCGTCATGACTGCGTACAGACGCGTTCATTTGGGGGCGGCGGGCGTGTCTCACAATAAAATAAACTGGAGCGATATTTTTCGAAACCATCGCTAACAATAATATTGCCACTGTCTATAATCTTCACATACAGGGTGGGTATTTTTTAAACCTAGTCTGTCACGTTCGACAATGAAAACTTAAATGAAATAAATGCAAGACGAATTCGGAAGATGTGCATCGTCAAGTAAATAATAGCAGTAGATATCACAGTAAGTTGACAATCTAATCGTAATTGTTTTAATTTTTGTCGCGGATTATGACGGAATGTAGCGTGGTTAGTCACCGAGATGTTACATATATCAATCAAACATAGAGGCCGTTAATAAATGGCAAGTTGTGCCGACAGAGCCGGACGAAAAAAGACGAACAGAGTCGGCGACAAACTCTTCAAATAAATCAATAGCATAACTATTATTTAATAAGTATAAACTCGAATGAAAACCACTGCAACTGACGTCATGTACATAATAGCAGTAAGCGACCCAAGTAAGTAAAGTAAATCCACTGAACAGTTATGCTATTATTTTATTTGAAGAGTTTGTCGCCGACTCTGTCACGGGTACAACTTGCTATGATAATATACAGTCTGTTAGTTCAAGACGTCCTATCCTCATTATTTTTGACGCCACTGTCAGATTATCGTGCTATACTATCTAGTATTGTTCGCCCTTAAAGCTATATCAGACTCGGCGTGCCTTGCACCAATTATTTATATGATATCACTCCAATGTATAGAAACTAGCATAAATAAAATTTGGGTTTTCTACTTTCATTAATTTAAATTTATAATGCATCGTTCTGCTTTTTTAATTTGGAGCATGGAATAATATTTTGTATACACGAATAGATGAAACTGCATAAAAATAAAGCAATTAAGATATGGAGACTGAATTTTAATTGTAACCAGGAGGCACACATTTTTTAATTTGGTAAGTGACAATTTTTTTTTATTCACTGAAGTGTATATCACAACAGGAGATTCTGTGCCCCTCTCAGTGCTTAGGCACTATGTGAGAGGCATATTTTCACCAGTACCCCGCAATCGAATAATCCAGAGCCCGAGCCGGGAATCGAACCCGGGACCGCCGAACCACAGTCCGTTGCTAAACCAACTGCGCTACGACGGGTCGTACAAAAAATTGTCGCCGCCAGCGGCGCTAATCACAATTCACTACTAGAAGCGCAATTCGCATCATGTTTCTTGGCATTGATAAAATAACGAGCGATCAAATGTGGCCGTGATTCGACTTCTCTTCGTGAATATTAACGTGAATGATTTTTATCGTATCACGGTTAGGGAAACATGTGAGAAGATTTTAAATGCGAAAAATAATTTCCCTTTCATAATTACAAAACGAAACTACACTTCTACAACAAATCTGTCCTCAGTTTTATCTTCATTCGCATAGTTTAATCACAGTACACCCTGTATAGTGGAACCCTCTTTTGTTACTCATACTCATCGTTTTGTCGTTTCGTCGTGCTGTTCATTTGAAAGGCGGATATAAAATATTTAATGGAAGAGAGCCCGGTAGGTGGAAGGCCTACCGCTGCTGTGTCGTATTAATTGCGACAACATTTCTCCGAGTGTGCGCTGATTATCTTTGTTCGTAGTCAGCACTAATTACCAGCTTTACACTGTTCATTTTTACGTTAATCTGACATGTGCACAAAATTAAGCTTATACTGTATGCGCACATTCAAAAAATAATCACAACATGGAGATAGTAGTCCAGACGCCGAATGCCGGTCTGAAGAATACAGGTGTGTGCACATGCAGAGATATTTCTCTTTAACGGCTAAATATTTGAAAATGTTTTAAAAGCTTGAGACAAAAATACTAATTTCAAGATTGTGCTGATTCTTCTGCTGCTGCTGATAAAGCTTTATATGCTCTTTCATCTGTTATCAACGCGAACACAAATTGTGCATGCATACGTCTTTGCAATATTAATCAAAGATGTCTTACGCAGTAAAATTAAGGTGCGCTTTCCATGATGACTGCTGGCTAGTGAAAGTGCTTTTGTATTACCTATGAAACTGTTATAACAAAAGCTCTAATTTAAATAACAAGAGTGCAATGGAGTATGTACATGCACATGTTCATGTATTACAATTACAAATTTTACCCGCAAGTAGCCCCCCAAGAGAGGGGCCTATGGCGGGGGTCAAAAGACCAGTTGGGAACAGAATGGATTTTGTGTATTGTTATTGAAACTAAAAATACTGATAAAATAGGGGTTGTGTGGGGGACGAAAAAAAGACGAGCAAGAGTTGGTCTGTTTTCGTCCGGCCTGTCCCACGCACAACCCCCATTTTTATTTAAAATAATTGAACATTTTTAAAAATACTGAATTTGAATAAATTCGTTATGCAAAAAGTGGTTATCAGAGCTGGCAGCCCACACCTAATCTGAAAATGGAGCACTCCGCGACATTGTGCCGTCAACTTTATTACTTAGCCGGACACCCAAACTATCCCTTTTGCGTCATTGGCTAGTATCTCTTGGCATGGATGCGTTTAAAGTGCTCGTAAGCTGCGATTTGGGCAACCGTTAACGATAAGCCAAATTGCGACAGAGAGTGCCTGCACTTGGGGCTTTATATTTGCAATACATGCAGACGTGAGTGGGGCAAACAAATTTATCTTTAGTAGTTTTATTCTCACTTCGGTTTAAAACGGAACAACCTAATCAAAATTTTTAATAAATTATAAAACAAGTCACAAAACCTATTATTACAACCCCAGAAGTAACAATCCAATTCATTACAAATTATGCTCATTTTAGCATAAGCTATTAATGTCATATCAAATGCTTTTACGTTCTGGTTGATCATAACTGCGTTTTAAAATTATCATTGCATTATGTAACGTTTGCACCGGTTATTTCAAGTGACAACACACTGACATACTGTATTAGGGAAGGTTGTTAATTTCGGGCAAGTTTGTTTTCCCCGAAACCGACATGGTCCATCAGAAGTGGTCACTGCCGCAGAGAGATGGCGAAGCTGTCGGCAGTTCCATGTTCCAGCGGATCTCGTGAGTTGGAGCGCCCTGATGTTCCAAACCACTGACCGCAGCAGCCATAGCGTATGCATGCGTGTTCGTTTCTTTGTGGTTTCCTGGTATGGTGATCGTTTGCACGACATGTCTTATAAGAGGGCGTGGCAGAAAAACGATTCTTGCGCTTAATGGTTAGACACAGTGTCTTATGTGTGGCTTTACAATTCGACATCTCCAAAAAACACACGAGACAATTCTTTGTCTATGTCCAGAGGTTAATCGCTCATACATGCGCATGTATACGTTATTGACGAGAACTGTTGTTTACTCTGCATTTCGATAAACAATGTTCAAGTTCAGTTACAGCGCTTTCGGAAAAAGCGCGTCTAATTAGTTCAGATTTGCAGTGCTCTCAAGACTTCACAAAATGACTATTATAAGGCTATTTAATATAATTGTGGCTTGCAAATGTTTGAACAAACAAAAATACCAAATCTTCGTCAGAATTAAAAGCATCACGATATTAAAATCTAAATAATCTTAATCTAATTCCAATGATCCGGAATTAAACATCCAATGGATTGAAAAACACGATCTTAGTCGAATCCAATCAAAATTTCCAAGAGTTACGTTCAACTAACTGTGAAGAAATATATATATGAGTACTATGATGGTAACCAGGTATGCGAATTTCTCATCGCAATCTATTTCGGTGTCCACAGTTGAAGGGGTTCGTTGCAGGTATAACATTTATGTGGTCCAACCCTCGGATTCGTTATTATTGCACGCCAGAGATACGCAAATAACCTAAATATCCAGCTTTCAAAAATCGATCTCGTCTCATTCAAACATTTGTTATACTTTGGTGCCACGATCGCATCGGGTATACCGGGGGTACACATACACACACACACACACACCGTGCTTAACGACGCGACAAGATCGGGGGCTTTTCGATCCCGCGCGCACAAAAGCGCTCGCGCCAAATGTCGGGCGCGGATTATTGTGTAACGGACGTACGCGTTGCTTTTATGGAGCCAGTTGCACGCACAAGTTTAAGGTTAATGCACCACTTTATATATATACAGTATGTGCTATATAGTGGACCCAGTTCGGGTCGAACTGAAAACTGCGAAAGCGAGTTGGGACAGCGGTTGTTGTTGCCACCAAAAGCCTCCTCCATTAGTTCACGCCCATTATTCGGCCTTTTAAAAAAATATTTCCGACGAATTTTTAATTCATTGTCGGCGTCTTGCATCTTTGCTACGGATCCGTGGATAGTTCATATATTTCCGAACGCTTTTAGTGAGCCACAAATCCAAAAATAATATTGAAGTTTCTTGAAGCAATAAAATTGGTTTGTAATACTTTAGGTTTTTTTTACATGAATCGCTGAACGGTTTTACACCCCATATTTTTGATATTCATCAATTGCTTGAAATTGTCAGTTTTTTCAGTACAAGTCTTCTCAGGCTACGAGTATGATGGTATGATCCAGATTATTTGAATTTCAATGGCGGAAGGGTTCCGGGAAATTTCCGCACACCCGCTGCGTGCTGTTGAATCCTATAGACGTTTTCAAATTTTTTTCTTTATATTGTTCAACGCTGTCGTAGCGTAGCTCATTCGTGCCAATGTCAAGATGATCGCGGCAACCTTTCGGGAAAATTTCGTGAACATTAATCGTCGTTCTTTTGTCTGGTTCACCTACAGCTCTTAAGCAAAGTGGTTTTCAAAAGTGTCTAAACGACCTAGCAATTTTACCTGCGCGTTCAAACTAATCCCTGCTTCTATCGCTGCGACTACATTTGCGCCCAAGGCCTACTCAATGTGGGTAAATAAAAGCAGAACCTTCAAACAGCTGCTTAAAATGGAGCTTTGTGTCATATATTCTAAGTGCGTTTGAACATCGGTGGGGTGATAATATGAAGTCTTATTAATCAATCATCATTGTCGCCCATGTATGACTAAAAATCTATTCATGTTGATCTAACAGTTCCTCATGCGCAAACATTCGGGAGTTTATAATGCCAATATAATACTCAATGACTTGAAGTTCGTAATTAAAATATTTTTGTTAGTTTTGATAACGTTTACTATATGGACATGCATGAAGCATAAAATACTTTTTTGATACCTTTTGGAATCAATTATATCACCTATAACGGAGTACCCCGGTTCCAAAAATTCTGATTTGCCTTTCATCAACTATTCGTACTTTTTTCTATTATTTTATTTGAGAGTTTCTCGCCGACTCTGGTCGTCTTTTTTCGTCCGGTGCTGTCCCGGAGACAACCCCTATTTCATTATAAATTTATTATGAATATTTTATTATCCGTACTTTATTATTATATTATCTTGAATCTTACAAGAAAAATAAAGTTTCAAACCAGACAGGCAGCAATCACAGAAAAGAAAATTCCTAAAAAAAATAAAATATCTGAATGGCACTTTTACTGTCACAATTCAAAACCTACAAGATTTGTCCATTATGCTTGTCTTTTTCCTGTACGATTTTTATTTATGTTAATAGCTATGAAGTAAATAATATACAGTGTAGTCTATGGTTTGGAAATGTGATTCATTCCGACGACGGATAAATTTTTAAGTTGATCTTTCCTTTCACAAGACTTATAGAATGTGGAGGCTCCGCATTCCATGTTTTCGATACAATTATAATTTGCATTACATTCAATCAAACACATGCAGAAATTCCATTTAACACCCATTATTTGGTTTATTCATTGAGATTTAACTGTAGTCCAGGAACTTAAAAATTGTGCCAATAACCGATCATTTAATAATTTTTATAATAACTATTACATGTACTAACCTCATGTTGAACAACAATTTGTGTTCTAAAAACTTTGACAAAAATTGATATTTAATAAACCATCTAATATTTCCCGACCATTAACGTCTATTTAAAAAACAATAACGTATGCCATTTATTAAAAAAATGAATTTAAAAAAAGAAATCAGAATCAGAAATCAAAAACAATTCTAGCGTCGAGTTTTGCGTATTTCATTATTGCTATTCGAAGATAATTATTTATATGTTATAGTTCAATATGTTTGTGTAAGCTTGTTGTTGCTGCCGTGGGAAATGGCGCATGCGATTACAACCAAGGCTTATACTGCATACATGAATATTTATTTTCTTATCCAAATCCTCAGGTTTTCAAACTCGATGCAAAGTGTTGATAGGTTAGTCTAAAAAAACGATTTCACCAACTGTCTCCCTTTTGTAGTCGACTCGCGACCAACGCAGCTCCCTCTATTCAACCCATAAGAGACAATTTTAACCCCTTTATATTAGAAATACGAATTTTCCTATCCTATTCAATATGCTTTTGTACCCCCTAGGTCTACGCGACCCTAGCCATTCTTCACTGCGTATCTGAAAGTGCCATGTATGTTTACTTGGGACCCGCGTCTGTTACTACCCTCTATGCTACTTTTCATTTCACTTGTTTTTTACCCTACAGCTTCACGTCCCTCATTTTTTGTTCACCTTTCGATTCTTTTTCTGGCAACTGTGCCACTTCTTTACCTATATCCTCCCTGCTCCATGAGTTCCTCATTTGTGAGCTTACTATCGAACTGCTAACTTAATACAAATGTCTCCTACCCAAATTTTATCCGAGACATGGTACAGATTCTTTAGATAACTTCACTGACCAGTCCGGTGAATCCAAAAAAAATAGATATTTCCGTACGTACACTTTAAATCTGGAATCGTTCTTATTAATATCAAAGCTTATTAAGTTCTTAATATTGTACTATAATTATTTTCAATATTGATATTTTTCAATTTTTTTCTATTATCGATATTCCAATTCAATGGACAATCTATTGTTCTGACAATTAATCTTTCCTTGGCAGTCTCAACCTTTAGAACAGTCTCAATTTTTTTTAAATTCAAATTATCTAATTCAAGAGTGAAAAATATTGTATTAAGATTTAAGGGGCGTTATTTTGCAAGCAATTTATAGATTTTTCATTTCATTCGCCACATTATGTGAAATAATTTGGAATGGCTTGGAAAAATGTGTGGTCGGTCCACGGAGGATACTTTTTCCCGCGCGATTCTCCCGCTCTCTCTCTCTCGTTAACGATTCATGCGTAGGGACTTTCATGTCGCGACGGCTACCGTTGGTGATATTGATTGTCGGCGAACTTTTCATCCGTCTTGCGAGTTCTCCATTGCCCTTATGTACACACACACACACCACCGTAACACATTTCATAATTCGTTCCGAGAAATGAAAGGTAACGATGACCAGCTTTATCGCGCGGAAACTGAGCAATTTTTTTTATTTCTTCAACCGTTATATGACCTATGGGTTTCTGAACGAGTTGTATATACAGAGTATTAGCTGAATCTTCATGACTTTCTCTTTTGTGATTGTTCGCAGATACGCCATCATAGAAAAGTTTCGGAACGCCTTTCTTTTTGCATAATTTCGAGCTCCCCTCACTCCCGCCCATTCGCAGAAATTGAGATTTTTAATCTTAAAACAGACCAGAGAAAAATGTATGAAACGAAACGAGTTGCCGACGCTGTTTTTGCAATTTCGCTTTCAATTACACAGTTCCTTTATTTGTGTGGTGACCTATATTAACAATGCAAAAAACAAAATAATCACAGATCAAATTTCTTGTTCAGACTTAATCTGAAGATCCGAACTTTTTTCTGAGCTTCTGAGAAACGCGAGGGATTTGTGATTCTGTTTTAAATAGTGTTGACACACTGCCGCAACAACCCCCCTATGATTCACGATACTAAAAGTTCCCCCTGAATGTGGCTTCCTGTTTCACACTAGCGCTTTACAATTTAGCTCCATCCAGGCTGAAAAGTTGCTTGAATGTCCAGAACATTTAGCAAAGTTACAGATTGCAGGATTAATAACAAGCTCATTGAAAATACCTAGGTAGCCTATACTAATCCTAGGCTAGACAAAATTTATGAGCTAAGTTAGAAATCCATCACGATGGTGGACCTCCTTAACAAATATCTCAGAGCACAGTGAAATGCGATGATGGAATCTAACCACTTTAGTTTAATTTTTTACAAATTTTTAACTTAGCTCATAAACTTACTGTGGCAGAAACATTTGCACTATATTTCCAGGATATTACAATATTAGATTCCCTCGGTACATAGAAGAGCTCAACTAAAAACAATACCAAGAACTGAAGTTTCAATTGATCCCTTGCTGTGCGGTTACCAAGCCCAACTTTGTGATTTGCGGAAGATGGAACACCATTCATTTCCATAGAAAGACGCAATCTTCAACTTCCGATTCACATTCAACATACACTGAATATTGAATTTAAAGCCTAACTGCTTGGAAAATGTGACCTTTACTAGAGCGCTCAAATTTGATGTAAATTAGGTTGGAGCGAAATTGGTTAACTGAATTACGGCTTCGTAGACCAAACGCATGCTCACACCATCGAAATGACGCGGGAGCAGTTAGCCAAAGTGTAAAGCTCATTTCCCGCAACTGACTAGGCGCTAATCAAATATGAAAATACTTATAAAATTGGTTCAGTGTATTAGGTGGGCCATTAATGAGTCAGCAGTATATTGAGACGCACGCGTTTAGATAGGCTAAATGAATTTTTTGGGCTAACTGAACGTGAACTACAACACTGGTGACGTGCAGCCCCATTAGTTTTCTTCAGATTGTCTGACTTTTGAAATACAGTCACCACAAGAAATGTTTTTTTTAAAAGAAAACCCATTAAGGTTAAAATATGTTCCATCGATTCTTCGGCTTGGAGCAACGTAAATGTAACTTTCCCAGAAATGAAACAAGGATATGTGACATGTTGATGACTGACACAAATCAATTGAGCGGACATGACGTTCCAAGATCCTGTTATCTGTTTAAATAGCAAGAGTATATCTCGAGTAAAATAGTCATATCTACGATACATTCGAGTCAATAAAGTATTGTGTTTCTTACACATATACAGTACAGTGGTCGAAAAAATTATGCAAATTCAACCAGGAAAAAAAAATGTACAGTGCGTACGACTGAATAAATTCTCCTTGGTCGTCTTCATGCATCATTTGTTTGCATTTGTGTATTGCAGCCACAAGAATACATATTGATCGCAAATTCGTGTTGTCGGCATGCATTCTTTGCCACATTCAATGCGTTGCTTGTATTAAAACATTTTCCAATTCCTCCAACGCCGCGAATATAAATCGGTAACAAATTTTCTCGCTAACGAGCGATTGGTCGGAAGAGTTACTGCACAAAATATCAAAATTTGAATACATGCATATGCAATATGTACTCAATAGTTTGACTTCATATTAGCCATTCTCGAGACATTCTAACGGTCCTTATTGATAATAACACTGGAGATAAAAATTCTAGTAACACCATTTGTTTGCTTCACAGAATTGCTAATCCTATTTATTCAGTTACAAAATTTCCCTAGTGTCCTTTCCTGACGCAGCTGGGAAACATAACCCATTGTAGCCCTGCGCATACAGTGTTCAAAATACCAAGGCGATATAGAATATTGATGATTGTTGTGATCTGGTTAATTCAAATAATAACAATTTATAAGCAGGTAATTGGATTAATTTTAACATAACAGTTAATGTGAACGTTGATACGTTGAAGGGGGGGCTTCAGAAACAAAATAAGTATAAGAGTTCTAGAATAGTAAGCTTTCGATCGCAATAACAAATTTCACTGCTTCCCCGGATTGAAAAAAACTCGTATCAAAGCCGAGGATCGAACCCGGGATCGTCGCAATACAGCCGTTAGCCCTGCGTTTTAAATTTCAAAAATAAAATGAGTTTTTCTGAACAGAGTTTATCTCAAATTTCACCAAAGCGCTAGACATGTCTCATGTTTGCGGGTTAATGATGAAAATAGCTACGAAGGATCAATGTAAGTTTTCTGACTGGCAAAGCAAAAAATATCAGGAGATCGCGTGCTTGTATAACGCGATGCAGATGAGTCGATGAACACTTCCGGATTTGTATTTGACTGATACAATCGTATGTTGACTGGAGTCTTGAGTTGGCACACGAAGAATAACACCGACTTGCGTGCGCAGCGTATATATAAACCGCTAGAAGAAGTCACTGGTAGATGAACAATAGCTATTTGATTTGACCCACCATCCTGAGACCCTCGTCACCGACGTCTACAACCGTACAGGTATTTTCTTGATTTTAGACAGATTTGTAATTAAACGACTTCACTCAAAATGTATAAACGAACTTTGACTGTTGACAGAAATCCTGGAGGTATGTCATTCCATTGTTATTCCATGAAATTTCGAAGAAATAGTTGTTCGAAAATATAGAAAGACAGAGAATATAGAAATACATAGAAGGACAGAGCCTCAAATCCAGAGCCTTTTAAAATAAATCCATTTGTGACCCCAACTGGTCTTTCGACCCACGCCATAAGCCCCTCTCCTGGGGCTGCTTGCGGGTTAAATTTGTAATTTGTAATTGCATATCTTCGTGCAGTATTTACGGAAAATTACGAAATGAGTGATTAATGGGTAATTTACACGATGGAGCATTTCGCGCATTTGATAACATGAGCATTGTTCTAACACGATTAAATATTTCGAATGGACACGCCGGAGATTTCCTAATCTTCTTCAAGCCATCACGAAAATTGTGATATGCTCCGGCGTTTAAGATGCCCTTTAAAACGGTATGGACTTTCAGATGAAATATTTCTCGAGACGACGTCCATCATCCAAATAGCGAATAATTGTAGAACTGCACCAATGTCCATCATCAAGACGGGACACGAGGGGCTCAGGTGTCCATAAACGTTCTACGAATAGACACGGACAAACCCCGACTTATCGTTTGTTTTCGTGTGGTCACCCGCACGCATACTTTGCGTGTTCATGCTCTCACTTTCGTTACCGATTCTATTTACAGAGAGGCCCGAGACGCCGCCCTGACCTAGCAGAAAAGCAACAGAGAGCTAGGAGGAGCACACCCCCCAACTCCGTAGCTGCCCCGCATCTCGCCACCGCTGGCACCGGACGCTCCTCAATAATGCGACGAGGGGGCAAGAAAAACGCCGCCAATCTAATTCAGTTGGGACCGATCGGGCATCATCGCAATATGGCCGCCAACGCCGCCGCAGCGGCATGCCCAACTGTCGCCGTACAAAGGTAAATAAACAAAGATTATATATACGAGACTAGAAGTTTAGTCTCGATTAACCGCACAACCCTGTCTATATAATCTGGAAACTCCGTCTAATAAGGAGGAACGTGACGTCACCATGCACATCTATCTTCATTGAATCCATTTGATGTTGCCTTGGTGCACCCATACTTAACGTCTAATCAAAATTCTGGTAATATCAAATTACAGATCCTATTAAAGTAGAACTTCAAATTTGGAGGATGACAATTTTTAACACACAACTAATATCATTCAATAGATTGCTTAAATAATGTAGCTTCGTTTGGGATCCTCACCAGGTGGGGCTCATGGGTGAAATCGAAATGGTCCAAAGAAGAGCTGCTAGATTTGTTAGCGGTAGATTTGGCCGAGAGGATAGTGTGACGGACATGCTGTCAATATTGGAATGGGAATCGTTAGAGGATCGTAGAAAAGCGACCAATAT
>JAQGBY010001019.1:0-33732 GCA_034698785.1 Mycogona germanica
CGTAAAATAGCCGGTAAATTTAGTTACTTCACATTTAACGTTTGCGTTTATCGCGTGTAAACTTAAAATAGCCGGTACATTTAAACAATTAATTTTTTATTTCATTGGTGGTTACTGTAACCCCAGGCAAAGCTGGGAACCCCTCTTGTATAAGATAATACAACATTGAAAAATGAAGAGATGATTGCTAAAATGTTGTGCTACTGATTAGCGTTAAATAATTAACTTGACAAAGTGATTTTGTATTTAGTTTCAATTTAAAATTGCGCTGAAAATTTGATTGTTTGGTCTGAAAAAGGTTTGTTTTGTAATCATTTTAAAAATCACTTTTCTGCAATTGATCTAGACAATGTTTTTCATGCAATACGTGTTCTCGAATCTAGAAACATGAAGAATAAAATGAGACATGAAGCTGAAAACTAAAATTGCAGGTATTTTTGGTAGCACTGTTTTATTGGCAGACCTATGAAGCAGCAGTTACTATCGAAGGAGGAGTAGTTGGAGAGACCGGAAGTTCCATTGAGCGCGCCATAATGGTTTCCGTTAGCAATGAATGACGGCAGCCAGCCGCACTTCCGGTGTGAGATTTTTTATATTTAATTTTTGCCAATTCAGTTCAGTGGCTTCTGGGACCTACATAGGATCGGTCATTGAGTTGTTTTTATTTTCATGAAGCTGTACACGTCTGTGCTTCGGTAGCCCACAATTCGGGTTACTTCCGGCGAGGAGTTTTGCTGATTAATTTAATCAGTGTGTGTGTTCCTCGACGAGGCTAGTGACCGCCATCTTGTTTTTCTGGATTTCGAATAGTTTCGTAAATCGCCTGCGACTCCTTCGGTGAGTACAACTTTCGAGAATATTGTTTTTAAGTATTTAATGTTTCACATTCGAACGTCTGAAAGTCAATACTATCCTTTGCACTATTTATTTATTGTTTAGTTTAATGTTGAAAGATTACGATCCGTTATTGGTTTATATATTGAGCAATTCTGTACCATTGTTTCGCGTTCGAAATCTTGAGCAAATTTGTTTGGAAACTTTGGAACAAAAACAACAAGTTATAAGTTAAGATATCTAATGTCAACATAAATGCGAAATTCACGTCATAAACTCAAAGAAAATTGGATTTTACTGGATTAAAAATGAACGTGCTTTTAAAAAACTAGTACGACTTGTCGTAGCGCAGTTGGTTTACCGACTGGCTGTGGTGCGGCGGTCCCGGGTTCGATTCCCGGCGCGGGCTCTCGATTATTTGATCCCGGGGTACTGGTGAAAATGTGCTTTTATTTTATGACCGTAGTTGCGATTTCGTTTTTGTAGATCAACTTTTTAATCCAATGAAGTGATGACAACAACGTGTGAAAGAATTGAATTATTTCTTTGTCTATTTTTGGCTAGATTTTCCGACAGAATCAATTCGGTAAAATGTCATGAATTCTTCGGTGATCGTCGTCATCATCACCACCGCGGGCCGGTGATGCGCTGTCACGTCACGGCGCACCGTCACAGAAAATAGTCGAGCCGAGAGAGAGAGAGCGAGGCTCACTGAGTGTGACGTCATGTGCATGACGCTGGTGCTGAGCGAGCCGATGACGCGGGCAGTGGCCAGCGGCGCCTGCCGTCTGGAGTGGACCAACTTCACCGAGTGCGTGGTCACTTATGTGGTCACCCGTACCAGCGCCCACCAACGTTTCAGCGGCGTAATCAGCACGGCCGTCCTGCACTACGTGGAGGTCCGACCTGAGACGCGTCTCTCCGTCTACGTTCCACAACTTTGCCTAGCGCTGGTGGTGCTCCTGGTCAATGGCTGGCTGCTGGTCAGCCTGCAGGGCGGCGCCGGCGCCGCGAGCGGGGTCAGCCGGAACAGACCCATCACCCTACTCCTGCTCAGTCTGACCGCCGCCTACGGACTACAGGGGGCCGTGAACGTCTACACCATGACGTCACTGGTGGCCTCCTCCCTATCACCCAATCCCTTGTACAGGAACCAGGCTAACGAGTGCCTGGCCGCCAACTGTTTCCTGCTGGCATCCATCCTTGCCGCGCTTTTTCACCAGGGGGCGCTGGCCGCAGATCGCCTGCACAATGCGTGTCGACCCTTATCGTACCGAACGTTCTGGACACGTGCTCGTGCGCGCCTCCTGGTGGCTGCTTTATGGTTAGCCGCTTTTCTTTTAGGTTTCGTGCCGCTGCTGGGTTGGAGGCCGCGATTCGCCTACTGCATCTTCTTCTACCAGTTCCCGCGTGGCTACCTCCACCTGCTCACGGCCGTCTTCGTGGTGACGGCCACGGCCACCGCCGCCCAGCACGCCTACGTGGTGCTGCGAACCGGCACCCGACGACGGCACGGTTCCGGCGCCGGCACCTTTGCCGTCAGCAAGAGCTGGAGTCGACACCGTCGTCGCCGTGACGCCCGCCTCACCTCCACCACCGCCATCTTGGGTGTGCTGAGCGCGGTGCTGTGGACGCCTCTGTTCCTGCACCTGTCGCTGGCCTGCCCCCACTGTCCGGCACGATCCGACAACGATTTCATCCTGTTGGGCGTTTTTGCTTTCGCGCTGACCAACGCATTACTGGGGCCGCTGGTCTACGCCTTCCGGCTCAAGCAGTTGCGTCACCTGGTGGGCGATGTGGTGGCGCGCTGGGCGTTGTGTCGTGGTGTGAGGAATCGTTCGAGGAGTTTCGAGTTGGGGGCAGACGGGTTGGGGGCACTGGGCGAGGGGCGGGTAGGCGAACACGGTCCCGGGAAGCTGGAGCAGCAGCAGAGGGTGTCGACGATCAGCGGCGTGGGAACTCTTCGGAGCGTGACGGGAGCGTTGCCGTGTCCCAAGCGGACGGAAATGACGACTGCACGAGTCTATCGACAGGGCGGCGCCACCTCCCCTGCAGGTTAGAGCGTCAAATGTGAAAATTAATGACTCTTGAGTCAAAAACAAAATTTATGTTGACAGAAAAGTCTTACAAAGTGTGACAGCGTTAAGATGAAAATGATAGCTCTATTCAAGACGCCTCGCGTTGTAGTGTAACAACGAATTTTAATTTGTCCAGCAATGCAGGACAACTTTTTGTTATTTATATAATATTTAATTATATATTTCGTGGAAATACTTATTCGTTATTGTTCTTTTTTCTCCAGCAGTTCACTCAACACCGGATATGACCAACGGGGACTTTTTGTATTGATCCAACTTTTACATAGGAAGAACGAAATTACTTTGATATAGCTACTTAATTGGATCAGAAGACCGACTGGGATTTGATACTTGAACAAAAATAAAGCTCATGTGAATGTTATTTATTTCATTGGAAAACCAAAAAAAGTGTGTACATTTCTTATGTCTTTTACATTTTTAACTGTATTCTAAAAACAAGTGTCATTCGAAGTGATCATAAATATTGTGCTTTTCAGAAAGTTTATAATTTTTCAGAACTCAAGCGAAATCTAATAAACTTGAAGTTTTTCATTACTGTTTCTTTCAACATCAAAACATGCCTCTTTTATTCTTTTGGTCTGTTTAAAAATTAATTGTGGGTCATCTTATTCAAATTTTTTAAATAATTGCGCGCTTCACGGGATTTTCCCCTCCCTAAGCCGTTGATAAACGAAAAATATGTAGGATTAATGGCGCGAACGCGTAAGTATTTCTCAACTATGAGTCATATGACACGCGCTGGGAACGACTAACAGCAGTTTCAATGTTTAACGCGCCTCTCTTTGTTGTTTTCATCGGTTTCAGATGTACCGAAGGTAGATGCCATTCACACAATACAACTAGATCGGAAGTGAAGCTTAGGGCGTTAAATATTCCTATGGGAAAACTACAGCACAGTACATTGGGAGTTCAGGAGAATGCTTCCCAATAACATGAAGCATTCTCATTTTATTCGATCCACATATTTAATCATATGTAAACGTCAGATGTCTTTTTGTAGTTCAGATTCTGTTTTTGTATCGTAATTCGTAAGGGACCATTTTTGTGTGGAAAAACATCGAAATTCTCCGAATCTACCTTCTGAAATGTCGTGGTATGTGTTGCTGTTGAAAACGAACGGCTTATTTTTGCCTATTGTGTCGTAGAAAGCTTGAATTTGCACTTATTTGGTGAGGCGTAACAAGGGCTAATGCCTAGGGTGGTACTAGGGTTGGTACTTGAGGCTAAAATTAAAATGTACGCAAGCGCTCCTCCTCAACAAATATTTTAGAATATATGGATCATCTCGACACCCTAGTGAGGCCATAGATGACATGATCAATGGAGGGGCGCGGGGGAGGGTTTCCTATTGACCGTGCCTGATAATTTCCCTTGTCACGACGTCGTTTGAGCGAGGCGCAAAGGTTCCACCAAACGACGCTTGATCATCCATCTTGTCCGCAGTGACATTACCACATTCTCATTTTCAGGAATCCTCTGAAGCGATTGGCCAACTCCCCAAGACCAGGATCGGGACCAGGTACTCCTTCAAGTGTGGTAGGTATGAGTACGACTCGTCGTATTGCGACTGACTGTGGCTCGGCAGTCCCGGGTTCGATTCCCGACGCGAGCTCTCGATTATTCGATCCCGGTGAACTGATGAAAATGTGCCCCTCACATAATGCCTAAGCACCAAGAGGTGTACAGAAAATCCTGTAGTAATATTACACTACAGTGAATTTAAAAAAATCGTGTTATTCAATTTGGCTGAAAAATATAAGAAATATATTTAAGATGTATTAACTAACAAATGTTTTTTGTTTAAAAAAATAGTTGCAAACACATTAATATGATACAAAATTATTGATTTTGGAGCCAAATAATAGAACGAGTACTGTAGTTATAATTTCAAACTCAAGGTATAATTGAGGGAAAGTTTTTCATATATTTAAGAAATTACCTCGATTTTGATTGGGAGTTTCTGTTTCTACAGGAAGAACGAGAAGTGGAAAATTTAATTGCCTACTTGAACAAGTGAGTTGACATTTACTTTACAAGTGACATGAACATTCGAACCTTGTCAGTTTCTTTGTTTTTCTTCGGCGCTTCATTAAATTCGTCTGCGAATTTTCGTTTACAGTCTTTGCGAAGTTTCCAAACGGCTTCAGACTGAATCTAAGCGATATACAGAAGCAGTTCACAGTGAGTAGAATATTTCAAAAGGCTCATCTTCCTTTATAAAAATAGATATTTCATTGGAATCAACGCTAACTTATACATTAAAAATAAATGTAAGTATAAATATATGACAATCTATATTGTAAATAACAATCTATATTGTTAATAATGCCGTTTTTTATTAGAATTACAAATGTGTGCTTATTATTTTCATACTAGTTTCACAAAAGTGTCCTTTATATGGTCTTTCATGTTTCTTCCGGCTAGGTCTGTCGAACAATGAGTTGAAGTTGGCCCACGAACTCTCCATGAGTTCCATGTGCCACTACGATGACGAACTTCGGATTCTGCTCGAAGATTACGATTCAGTCATGGTTGACAGTCAACAACACTGTGACGAGCTGGTAAGTTCGTGTCCAAAGCTTAGACAGATCAAAGCATTTTCATCAAGCATGGACTTCAAATTCTCAATGATGTTTATTTTAATTTTCAGATAATGGTTTTACAAAAAGCCCTGGTGGATCCAATGAAAAAGTTAACACTCATACTATACAAATTACGAATCGTGTTTTTCTTTTTAAATTGTCAACGTTGCCTGTCTGGTAACTATTTTAGCGATTGAAGCTAATCAACATACTATTTCGCAGCTACAGAAATTTTCTACAGGAAGTTCAGCAAAATCTGCGCAAACGAGACGCAAGTCTACAAGTGCGTTTTTTTTCGATAATATATTTTTTTTCTGGCATTCTCAATTATATTGGATGATGCGAACCTATTCGAATATTTTCAGGAGTGTCAGAAGTTTCAAGCCAAAGTCGAAAAGTTACAGGGAAGAGAGAAAACTGGTCCGAACGTAGCCAAATTTGAACTGGTTAGTGGCTGACTGTTACTACAGTAGAAGCCATATTTGTATGAAAACTGTGCTTAAATAGTTTGCGTGTTGCTCAGAAATAGTTTTTTCTCGATTTGTGCTCATAAATATTGTTTTCGTAAATTTCAGAGCAAGAGGGCTTTAGAGAACGCTCGCAAAGAGGTGGTGGCGATAAATCAAAACTTACTGGCCGAGTTTCCCAAGATTTTCGCCGCTCGCATTACTTATTTCCAGCCATGTTTGGAGGCAGTTATTCGCGCTGAGGTAATATCTTTTGAAAATAATGATTATTTTTATATTGTAACTGAGCTGGTCATTTCCATACAATGTGCAATAGATATTTGCAATTTGCAGAATTAAGTTAAAATTACAATCTTTAATTTACAGGTCAATTACTCTGGTGAATTTTCCAAACTTCTCGGTGAACTGATTCGCAGCCAGTACGTTTCCAAAACGCCGGTGACTGACGAAGCCTACGAAAACAGCATCCAAAAACAATTCTCCGAAATCCGAGCTCTTTCGATTGTGGTGGACAGTTAAAATCGTGGTGCTCAAATATTGGGAACATTTAAATTCCATATTGAAACCAAACTTAATTTTGTGCATACAGTTAACTAATCGAATTACTGTATCGACGATCAGGGATCGATCGTCAGTGATGATTGACATGTGCAAATCTATTCATCGACCGTATAAAGCAGATTTTATTCATTATAAATATTTATTTTACAATTATCGATATCCTATCTGATAACATTTTTGTTGCGTATTCAATTTTATTAAAAAATGGTAAGATTGTTGTAATTATTGTGATTTTGTAAGATTATTTTATTTATTAATTTGGACACTGATTTTGCCGCAAATTACGTGTCTCAAACAAAACCACATCGTTTTTTAAGTTCCCAAAATAAATTTGAACTTTCCGCCAGTGATGTTATCATCATTGGCGCTTCTTCATATTGGTGTTTAATCTTTGTCGCTTCCAGACAGTGACTTGTCCAATCAGTGTCGTGTCTTGTATATGACGTTCCAGGTTTCCAGTCTCTGACGCCCTTTTAGGTAACGTTCAAGTGCGTGACGTGATCTGCTTCCTGGCAGTGACGTGCGCAATCAGTGTCGTCTCCCGTATATAACGTTCCAGGTTTCCGGTCTCTGACGCCCTTTTAGTTAACGGTCCCGTGCGTGACGTGATCTCACGTCATCTTAAAGTTAGGCGCCCTCTGTTTGTAATTTTCAATTTAAATCTGCAAATTTCGACCCCAGAGTTCAAATTTAAATGTTCTAGTACTTGTACCCGACTTGGTTGGTGAAACAAATAGCAAAAGTTACTCTTAATCTGTAAAGGCTTCAAAACGCCTGCAAAATGGGAGACGCCGCCCCAACTTCCAACAGTGGTCCGTCCCCGTTGACGTCCACCCGTCGGCGGCTGCTGGTGCTGTACGGTAGTCAGACTGGCTGCGCGCAGGATGTGGCCGAGCGGGTGGGCCGTGAGGCCCGACGTCGTGGCATGGCTCCCAGAGTCTGCCCCATGGATGATTACGACGTTGGGCAGCTGGCCTTCGAGGAACTAGCACTCCTGGTCTGTTCCACCACTGGCCAGGGCGAGGAACCGGACAACATGCGTGCCTTCTGGCGCTTCCTACTGCGCCGTCACCTGCCGTCAGACAGTCTCATACGGTTACAGTTCGCCGTGCTGGGGCTGGGCGACTCCAGCTATGCCCGGTTCAACTTCGCCGCCAAGAAGCTGCACCGTCGCCTCCTCCAACTGGGTGGTACAGCACTGCTACCAGTTGGTCTCGCCGACGACCAGCACGACCTGGGATCAGACGCCGTCGTTACCCCGTGGACCCGTTCCGTATGGTCGCGTCTAGTCGAGTTGGACGTGTCGTCCGACCTGCCGGATGGCAACGCGGTGTCCTGCGTGTGCGAACCCAAATACCTGGTCCGGATGGGTGAACAGGTGGCGGTGACCGCCGTCCCGGATCCTCCCCGACGTTCCTTCCCGGCCAGGCTGTTGGATAACGCGCGAGTGACGGCACCGGATCACTTTCAGGATGTCCGACTGATCCGGTTAGATGTTGCCGGATGGGACGGGTCAAGCAGTTACGGGCCGGGCGATGTGCTGGTGGTGCAGCCGGCCAACTCGAAGGAAGCTGTGGAGGAGCTGTTCGATACGCTGGGCCGGAACCGATTGAATGGTGAGACGGTGGTCAGTGTGACGCAGACTGATCCGGATGTGCCGTTGCCGTCGCTGGTGCCGGCCACCTGTAGCGCAGGACGTTGCGCGAGGGAACTGTGGGAGGTGCGGGCGGTGCCGCGACGTTACTTCTTTGAGCTACTCCACCATTTTAGCAATGACGAACGCGAGAAGGAGAAGCTGGCAGAGTTCCTTTCGCCCGAGGGACAATCTGATCTGCACAAATACTGTCACAAGCCGCGGCGGACCTCACTCGAGGTATATGAGACAGCTTCCTTATTGCAAAACGACCCGATAATTATGTGTTCAGATATTAATTCGTAAAACGAATCACGATAAAAGATCACGATCCAACACATCTATGATTTGATTTATGATTCACGTCGTTTTTGAACATTTTGGGTGCATGTATTTAAAATGTTGCTCAAGTTGAAGAATTAAAACAACTTTGAACCTTCATTATTCGTGTGCATGCACGCCTTAACTTTTTGTTATAGATTATTTAAAATAGTCAATTTAGTGAAATAATTAATAAGAAACAATGAACAAGTCCTGCTGACTTCTCATTTTCAACATCGGTTTCATTCTGTATTTGGTTTTTTCCCAGGTTCTGCGAGATTTTCCTCGCACGACCGCGACGTTTCCGTTGGAGTACCTGTTTGACCTGTTCCCCACCATCCGGCCTCGATCCTTCTCCATTGCCTCTTCCCGTCTCACCACCCCGAACGAAGTTCAGCTGTTAGTAGCAGTCGTCCACTACAGCACCAAACTGTCCGAACCCCGTCGCGGCCTCTGCTCAAACTGGTTGGCGGGGCTCAGTCCCGGCGATACCGTGCCCGTGTGGCTCAAGAAGGGATCGCTGCTCTTTCCGCCGGAACCAGAGCGCCCCGTCATTATGGTAGGCCCCGGCACCGGATGCTCGCCCTTCCGGTCTTTTTTGCTGCAGCGCTCGGCGGACGCGACACTCGGACGAAGTTACCTGTTCTTCGGTTGTCGGAACGAACGGGGAGATTTCTTCTTCGAGGAAGAGTGGCAACGCATGGACAAGGAGGGACGACTGCAGCTCTTCACGGCATTCTCGCGTGACCAAGATCAGAAAATGTAAGACACATGACACAGTTACGAGCCGTCGCAGCTCAGTTGCATGAGACTAAGTGACGAGCTTGTCATTCAACAGGCCCAGGTTCGATTTTGGTTCGAAAAGTGCCACCTTCGAGTGGAGCATAGATTACGGCTGAGGGTATGTTTTTGTAATATTTGATTTTTTAAATTGATCAACTGTTACATCAAAAGAGATTCTGTACCTTTAGTCGACGCTAAAGCTTCATTTCATGGTGGCACTTTTGTCACGAGTTTCCCGCTTATTAAAATAATAATTTAACATGAAGAGGAACGTTCCCAGAATTTTATCAATTCTATCCTCAAGAGTTAACCCTTTCTCTTGGCGAATTGACTATCAGTCTAATGAATTAAAACGGTAGAGTAAAATCAGTGGTTACACATTGTTAATTCTTTCCTTTTTTCCCACCAGTTATGTCAATCATCGACTAACTGAGCAGGGTGCTCTCATCTGGCAGTTGCTGGAACGGGAAAACGCCTGCTTTCTGTTGGCTGGCAACGCCAAACAGATGCCGGCCGACGTCCTGGCGGCGCTCCGTAGAATCACCGAAAACGAGGGCGGTCTGGACGAGGAGGCCAGCGACACTTATCTCAGGAATCTAGAACGCACACGTCGACTGCAAACTGAGACATGGAGCTGAGTCACCCATCCTCTGTCGAAATATCAATATGCGACACTAAATTTCTTCTATCCTACGTTGCTCAATTCTGCAAATTAATTTATCCACTTAAAAATTAAATTAGGAACAATGCATAGCAATCGGTAAGAAAATGATTGCTGTCGGTAGCTTTCAGTTACTCTTATAACTACTTCCAGTGTTGTGTGATCTATTAAAAAAAATATGCTTTTTACATGCCAAAAATAAATTGGTTAAGTGCCTTTATCGCTTTGGCAAAATCTCAAAATTGTCAAACCTGCCTGTGCTTAGAAAAGCGCATATTTTATTAATATTTTTTGAGAACTGTACACTTCATTTTAAAATGTTAAGACATGCATAGAGAAAAACCAAGTTTCGTTTGAGGGGCAGACAATGATGCCCTCAATATTAATTTACAAATGCTATTCTATGTGGTACGGTAGTTTCAGTTTGTGATTGAGAACTAAACTTATTTAGTTCAATTGACTAGCGACTTGAATTAAAATTTAAAAATCGACTTCTGTTTTCTACATTTTTATATAAGACTTCGTTTCAGATTGGGACCACGAAAATAATATTCTATACAATAAACACTAAATGTTGATCCAATCTTCAAGCGGAAAGTATGAGTAGACGACTGGTTGGTTGTCAACAATGTCCTTGTCTAGGACGGAGCGAATCCACGAATGGATAGTCAGATTTTAAGTTTCTTGTTCTGAGTGTTGTCAATCCCACTTGGACCCTCTGACGCGAAGACTCTGTGTGCCGTCTTCATTGATGGCAGTGTACGTCTTTTTGTCCTTATCGGCTGTTAGGTTCAGGTACAGCAGGTAGCAGCCGCTAACTGACACTGCTGCCAGTCCAACGGCCATCACGTACTTGTTCTAATCGAAGCAAAAAAATTACATTTAGCTAAGGATTTCAACAGACTAGACAAAAAACGTCGCACTTCTATAATTGAAATAACGACAATAATTATTTCTATATAATTTTAAAGAAGGTTTGAAGGAACGAATTTTCAAAAAAGCTAAATGTAAATGTAAAAATTTGCCATACTGGTACTATTTATCTAATTCAGTAAAAAAAACACAATTTTTAAAACTATTATCTGAATTTTTCACAAACTAACAATCGAAAATATATCAATACTTTTTCTGTCTGATATTGTTGGAAAGCAGGTTAGATGTTGAATACAGATCGCTTACAGGCTTAATAAATAGCTCGAAGTTAACAGCTCGGAACAGGGATGTGGTGCGAGCAGACTTGAAACCGTGATCACGGAATCCCTCCTTCGATTTGTCCGATTCGGACATGGTCGCAATGCTGAAAAAAAAGAACACTATTAGCTTATTCATATATTAATCTTCTTTCTATCAAATTGCTCACTTTGGGTAAAAAAATTCGTGAGTTTTGTGATTTTCGATCAAATGTTGAATCCAGATTTAAAGTTGTGCATATCGATTTTTTTGCCAGATGTTATATTATGGCCACAACATTAAAGCGTGAAACAGACTGGCACCGTTAACTTAATTGAAACTACTGGGTTATGGTCTGAACAATCGAGATTGTCAAAGATTCATGAGGCTGCAGGGGATTAAAACTGGCAACCCAACTGTCATTACAAATTGAGACAAACTATAATGGCAAGGCAGTGCGAACTTCATTGGGTTCATTCCCAATGAACTGTCCGCGCTCACTAAACTATAGGATAGGACAGACGATGGTCTCTCACCATTGTTTTGAAGGATCCGACAAAGAGGGACTTCATTTGCAGGTAAAGTCAAATGGATGTGCCCTTTGCACAAAACGAACGTGATTATGCACTTCCCCAAAGTTAGACTATTGGTGAAATCACATGTATTGATATGGCGGCTCCCCCAGGGGCTACCATAGCAAGGTCAATTTCTGGAAGTTTCCAAAAGAAATTCAGACAGGAGATATATTTTAATGAAACTGCTAACCCTTCTTTGAATTTCTCCCCTTATATGAGGTCATAATTTTCAAAGGCATCATCAAATATCTATAAAAATCTTCAAAAATGTGGACTTACGTGAACTTCAAGTACAGGGAAAATAATCGAATACTGCTAATTTGGCGCGTTTATAATTTGTCCCAAGCTACATGCGATTGTTTAGGTCGAGCGCAACGCGCGTTTACATTTGAAGACGCGCCGGATAATTAATCGATATTATCGATATCAAAGCCGCTGACAACAAATTTCTGAACAAGTTCCGAATTCTATCAAGAGGGGCAGCACCAACGTCCAACGACTTAACCATGCGGATCAACGTGAGGCGCGTTTATCATATCTAAATTCTTTGAAAAGCGTTTTATGAAGCAGACAACTGAAGACGCACTGAAAGAAAACGCAGATCTGGTATATCCAAATCTGAGATTTTCAATCTGTAGACTATCATGGCCGCCTCCACAGCTGTTTAACAAATTGGAATTTGGAGCAGTCTCTAGTTAATTAATCGAACTATTAACTGTTATAAATATTTATCGACCAGAGAAAAGTGGGGAAAATTATGCCAAGCAAGAAACTGATACCGGTCGTGCCAGGTACTGCATTCAATTTACTAATTATTCCTATTTATCCGACATGTGCATAGAGTGTCTAGGACCAAAGCCTACAGATAAGCCTAAATCCAGCCTGCTCAACCCAATGTCGCCTGAATACGGCTTCGGTCCCACTTTGAACCCCCTTTTTAATGCATAATAGAGCATAAAAATATTTCTTCTTTAAAGTATCCCTTAGTTTAAACAATCCCTGTTCAATAACCCTTTTGTTCGCTGAATAGGGCAGCGGATATGCAAGTGCGACGATCAACATCTGAGCGGTGTGGGCACTTTCGTTCGCCAGGGAACTATCTACTCATGTTCGCTTGGAAATCTCTTTATCACGAAGAAGGAAGATGAGGTATATGTTCACACGCAGCTCAGTAATTGTCATTGGGAGCAGATGTCAAGATTCCAGGGAACGAAAAATGGACAGCTTTTCTCGATTTCTTAAAAATTGTCCGAGAATTTTAGAGAACAATAAATATAGAATCTGCTGGACACGAACTGGGAAACCGGTGACGAGAGTATTGTATCTAAAAACTTTTTAAAATATTTCTGACTCAAATAAAACAGGTTTCGGATTTTCAGCGCAGTCAATTGCTGTATCATAACGCGTCAATCATCTAATATTGTTTAGAATTTATGTCTTCTCGGTGTCGTCCTATATTTATATCATGACCTGTTTTATGTGATTCAGAAGTATTATAAAAGTTTTTAGATACTTCACTGTCGTCACCGGTTTCCCAGTTCGTGTCCAGCGGATTCTATATTTAGTTTTCAATTAAAAGTTGTGTAGCCTAGGTAGAAAATAATCAGTCCATTTTCGCTTCTTGGATGAACGACACCACACCTAGTGAACAAGGTGACTGGCGGAAGGTGCCTGATTAGGTGGATTAATCGGATATGTACACTGACGGAAGTGACATGGGCATTTGAAGCGGATACACTGTTCCCTGACCCTGTCCCTGGCAAAGAAACATAAAAAAAATTAAAAGCTATTGGTCGAAATCAATCGATTACTTTCTAATATCATACTTGGTCTGAATTTCCATTTGAAAATGCTTTTGTGCGCTGAATTTTATTTTTCAGACCTTCCTGGTTGAAGTAGTGAGGGGGAACGAGCAGAGCATGGTGCCATCGGCCGGTTGTGTAGTCACTGTCAAGGCAAGTCTCTGTGCTTGACTAAATTTTTGTGCATCAAAAATAGTAGGGCGAATCAATTATAAGCCTGACATTTTTATCCCCTCACCTTCACTTTTTAATACAGGTGGACAGCATCAACCCGAGATTTTGCAAATGCTCGATAGTCTGCATCGAAGGTGCTGTCTTAAAGGAAACGTTTCGCGGACAGATAAGGTACACATTGCCATGTCTTCAATGTTGATCTAGTGACTATAGCGGACTGTACGGATCAGAGGGTTGTGGGCTCGAGTGCGAATCAGTTCAATCATCGGACATAAACAGATAAAAGTGACGGGGAGCCTTTTTGACGGTGTCGCCTAAAAGAATGAACACCCTCTATAATTTAAAGAAATTGTTCGAGCCAGATACATCGAGTGCATCGAAATGTTGAGCCAAATTGACTAGTAATCTACAAAAATAATTTCATAATGTTTTTTTCGTTCGTTCATTGACGAAGACTACAATGTGTTGACTACGAATTTCTCCACTAAATTAAAATTATTCCAGAAAAGAAGATGTCCGTGCCACAGAGAAGGATCGCATCGAAATGTACAAGTGCTTCCGGCCTGGCGACATCTTGCTGGCTAGAGTTGTATCCTTGTTTTTTTTTTAATTGCACATTTCAATATTTAAATTTCACATAAGAATGACCAAACGAAAAACAAATATTTGTGTGCCCAATTCAGATAACAATTTACTTAAATGACTGCTAACACGAGTCACAATGACGATGCAGCTCCTCAACCATTTAATATTTTATTGATATTATTGATTACATTAGTGATTTAATTTATTTTTATTCTATGAGTTAGCTTTATCCTGTTGCTTGATACTTAACTCCACACTATTCAGTTGTCGTTAGGGGACGCCCACTCTTACCTTTTGTCCACCGCTGAAGACGAACTGGGTGTGGCAGTGGCCAATAGCGAATCGGGTGAGTTTGTCAATTTGATTGAGGGGGGGGGGTTGGCCATTAGTTACACAGCTGTAAATTGAGAACGCAAATTGATCTATTAAGTTCTGTAAACTATCTGATATTTCCTGCTTTTATTTTTCAATTCACCTATTTAATCTAAAAGTGTCATAAACTTAAACGGTCATTTGTCTTAAACTTAGGTCACCAACTTGTCCCAATCAGCTGGACAGAGATGCAGTGTCCCAAAACGTTTAATGTGGAATTTCGGAAAGTTGCTAAAGTGGTGCCAGAAAACTGGACCGACTAGCTAGCTGCCCTTATACAATGAAGAAGTTGTAATTTTTTATAAACAATATGTATTCGTTTTTATTAAATCTAAATGTCTAAAAAAAAATGTACATTTTTTATGTTTACTGATAAGTGCGGTCGCTAACTGATAATAGTGTTTGCATTGCTTGCATATATTTATTGTTAGGTGTTTTTTGCATAGCTTGTATTAAGGGGTTGGGGAAAATGTATTTGAATTCTGATAATTAATCAAAATAATTTAGCGCTCAAGCCAATCAACATCAAAATATCAGAGTACAATGACTTATTATTTTATATTGAATATATATATATATTTTTTAATTCACTGAAGTGTATATCACAACAGGAGTTTCTGTACTCCTCTCGGTGCTTAGGCGCTATG
Organism: Mycogona germanica; assembly: GCA_034698785.1. Lineage (NCBI taxonomy): Eukaryota > Metazoa > Arthropoda > Diplopoda > Chordeumatida > Chordeumatidae > Mycogona > Mycogona germanica. The sequence goes on from JAQGBY010001019.1 coordinate 15,267, forward strand.
TGAGGGGCACATTTTCACCAGTACCCCGGGATCGAATAATTGAGAGCCCACGCCGGGAATCAAACCCGGGACCGCCAAACCACAGTCAGTCGCTAGACCAACTGCGCCCCGACGAGTCGTACCGAGTTGACTTGAGCAATGCTTAGTGACAAATACATGTTTTAATTCCATAAAATATCAGAAGTATCGGTGAACAAACACCTCAACTTCCGCAGTGCCTAGTAATTCATGAAAAAATTAAGTCAAACCCGTCGCATCCTTAGGCGATATTCTACTAAAATTCAGGAAATGATTTTTAAAAAAACATCTATGACAAAACTTAATCGATAATTACCTTGCGTTTTGCTTCAGAATCGCCACCCTGATTTTGGAATCTTAATAAAAATCTGCCGCGACGACCAGGGACATTCCAATATATTCCCGAAACGCGCAATTAATTTTTCACTTTCTATTGCAAATAAAACGAGTAGAGACTTTTGAACAAAAAGTGTCTGATTTAATAACGGCCCAAAAAATGTGAAGCCATAGGCAATTAGATATAAATCAGTGCCCATGATTTTCCAGTTGGCCGGCGGTGACTCTCCCAGGGGGGGGGGGCATTCCACCGTAGTCACTCGGCAAGAGCCAATTGCCTGCGCCTTCTACGCCCTCCTCGATTCGTTGGTGGACGGGGCGTCGTCGACCGGCGATTCAAGTGTTGCTGCTGGTCTCGGTTCGTTGACCCCCCCACGGGCGCTGGGTTATGTGGCCACCTGGCGGCCGGAGCGGGCACTCACACAACAGGTGTGTGAATGATAATATCGTGCGATGGGTATTATAATACCTCGCGCGCGCAAACGCGGATGTTATCTCAACAAGACGTCGAATATTTTATCATCCCTGCACTTGCCTGTGTAATTCGAAACAGTGAAAGTGCTCAGATATCTTCGGACGAAGCCAGTAAGTATTTCACTATTTTATTATTATTTCACTTTTTACTGTGTGGACTTCGTCATCTGATTATGTTATGCTCCATTTATTAACAGACATCAATTTATTTATAATAATTTCTTTGTTCAAATTTTTTTTTTAAAGTTTATATTTTCTCGAAATACATGTTAGCCAAGGCGTTAATGCATTTTTGTATGCGGATTTTCATATTAAATCTGAGGTCTCGTGTGGCATAATGGTTAGCGTGTCGAGCAACTATTACCGTGATCGCGGGTTCGATTCCCGACCGAGACCTTTGAAATTTTTTAGGCGATCTTCAGAATGGGAGTAACGCCGTGGGACCCGTGCCCTGTACGATTTCAGGCTCTCGTTTTAAAGCTCCCTCCCTAGGTATCGGACTTAGCTAGGCAAAATTACCAGGTCGCCTCCGGAAGGGTTTAGGGCGAACACGGTGTTGGACCTCCTTAACAAATAGCTCAAGAATTCGAATCGAATGACGATTTTTATGTGCGTTATGAATACGGTATTTAAAAAAAAACTGTTCAGAATGCAAATTGATTTTATCGAAACAAAAATTTAAAACATGTAATTCGCTTGAAAACTCAGTTCCAGATTCTCTTAAAAAGGTAAACTTTATTTTTTATGAATTACTTTTAAGTAGTAAAATAACAACACGTCCAAATTGAATGAACAAAAATAATCAAATAATGTTTTCTGCATGACAGATTGTTCGACTATTATTAACCTTTAACCGGGAAGGCCGAGTTTACACGATTTGCTGATCCGCACTTTTTGTCAGCTAGCACAAAAACTGGTAGGTTGTGAGATTTTAAAAATAATTTAAAAAAATACGTTTTGTTACGTTTATTTTGTATCCGTTTACGTTTTGGAGAGAATAAATGTTTTATAAAATTAATTGAACGACAGAATGTGGGTTCGCGAAAATCAATTCCTCGGCTAAAGGGTTAAAAAATATAAATATTTACATGTTCATGATACACATTTTAAGAAAGCGACCGCAAAACCCCTTTTTCTAAAACCGTTATTACAAATTTTATGGTTTGCGCGCCGTTTTCGGAAAGTGTTTTTTAAACTGTTGGCCTCGAGGCCACGCGTGTAAAATGCAAACCGATTAATAAAAGTACTTTACCGATCTAAAAATAAAGCAGGTTTTTCCCCCTGTTGTCGCCCCCCGAGGGTTCTTCGCACACAAAAAACATCAAAGAGGAAATAAGTGGCCCAGCCTGTCTGATTGTTGGTCATCAGGTTCTGCATTCACGTAAAATGGCACAATCTATAGTTGGGGGGCGCTTTTCTATTCATAGTGCACCTGTAGTTGCGATCGACAATTCAGTCGATCACATCACCTTCACAAAATGTTTACTAGCGGAGTTCCGTTCCCGATTGGCCATCATGTGCCGTCACCAAACATCCTGCTATCCACAGATCCAGAGAATGCACTTCCGGTGCTGCTTTTTAAGCTGGTACATGAGCCGCGGATGATAGACTGGAGCTGCGGGTTCACTCAAGAATTTGTAATGTCGTCATATGGCATGACAGAATTGGCAAGCTCTGTGTTCGAAACCCTGATCAGATGGAATTAAAAACTCATCGTAAGATTAATTGGCGATTGTGTTCTGAGGTTCGGGGTTCGAATCCCCAGCTCGAGTGGAAATTAATTTGTTAAAATTAGCGTTCACTTGTTTCGATGTGGTTGACTTTATATCCGCACCGGCGCGGTTAATGTGCTGGTATTCTGATAAAGAGTGCACCTTTTAGACAGTTATTTAAAATATTAATTTATCTGTGGAAATCTTAAATTTCTCTTAGACCATTTATTTCACTAGTTTGTCCATTATGTAGAGGTTCTTGACAAATGCTATAATTTTAATGAGAAAGAATTTTAGAATTTTCGCAAATACCAGTTCAAATTAAAATAATAGTAAAATATTATTATTAAAGAAGCGAGTGCGCCACTCGTGTTCGTCTTAGTCATTCGGTGCTGTCTTTAGTTTAAAAAGCTGAAATTTTGAATCTGTTCTAAACTATTTATTTTACTAGTTTTTAAAAAAAATTATGCCCATGATGGAGAGGTTCTTGACAAATGCTATAATTTTATTTTTAAAAGCTAAAATTGAAATCCATGGGCGAATTTCTAAAAAAATAGTGTTTCTTTGGAAAAATGCAACTTTAGTGCAGGCAAAGTTGTTTGAAAGAACGCCATGTTGTTTGTACCAAACTGGTAAAAAAGCCATACCATAATTTGTGGTCACGGCCGATTCGCAGGCGCAGAACGCAGACACCTTAAAACTGGTTTCTCTTCTCCTAATCTGCAATATAGAACCCTGTAAAAAAATGCGCCTGACCAGTTTCATTTTCATTTTCTCCTGAACGTACCTTCGAGAACGTCTCGACCAGCGTGGCGCCGCGTCCACATTCGCCGCCTAAAACAGGTGGCGCCACTTACCTCGAACCATACACTTAAACCGGGGATCGTTTAAATACGTGAAATTGCATGATTTTCTCATCCACCAATTATGATGCAATCATGAAACGTTTAACCGCGTCATCAAATGTAGGTCTGCCACCATTTTATTCCGAGAACCAGTGAAGGTGTGTAAAGTTCTGTTCACTATAGCATTAAAATCCGTGAGTAAAATGAGAACGGCTATCAAATTTGATTCTCAAAATCAAATGACGTCATCTACGCATGCGCACAAAACAGAATTAGTGGAATTTTGGATGGTGCGCATGCGCAGATGACGTCATTTGATTTTGAGAATTAAATTTGAAAGACGAAAAGGTGGCCCCTGGACTTATAAGATGTTAAATCAACGGTGAACCTCCTTAATATCCTAGTTAAGCTGTAAGCATGCTTAAAGTTGCTAGATATATTTCAAATGTGCTTGAGATTGGGGCAACTTGTTCTTTGAGATCGTGTTCATACAAATCACGCGCTCGAATCTTATTCAAAGTTGAACGCACCCTCTCGAGCACAATTGAAAATCTTGAGCACAATTGAGATGGAGGGAGGCATTGTCATTCGAGAGTGCCACGTGCTTTTTTGTCGAAGCACGGACGAGAGGCACGTGCCGATTCCGTTCAATGTCTAAACGCACCTATGCGAATAACCTACGTGACTAGAAAAATTATGTCACTCAGATACGCGCGTATTTTGACTAAAAATCTACGCTATAGGATTCCGGTCAAACCGAATCGCAAACGTCGGCGTTACGAAAATGGAAATTCGATTGCTTGCCGCGCGCCCACTGCATATTAAATTTGCCTTTCCTGAAATTTGATTGACCATTGCCCGAACAATTTCGTTGAGCTCGGTCATGTCTTAAAATTCCAAGTACAAATAATTGAAACTGATTGACATTTTCTTTCGTAATACAGGTGTGAATTTCGGTAAGAGGACGAAGTGGGGGTGCGGGGGATGTGAAAGTCGTGCCGCACCCCTGATAACGTCTCTGAATAGGTCTGAGCCCCGACAAAAAACCCGGACGCGCTTGAGGAAGCGTGTCGGGAGAGGGAAGGGGTTTATTTGGCCCGGGGATACCTGTTCCTAGAACTCAGGTGAATTGTGGACACCACAAAAGAAAGCTTTACAAAAATCGCTCACAACTGCCAACGATCCGGGTCCGGCCATTAGACACACACACACACACACACACACACACATACGTCATGACTTTTGTTGACGATGGGGCTGACCTACAATCGTTTAAATAGGCGCGCACACGCCTCGGTCCTCTTTTAATAATTTGGACTCTGTGACACACAGGGGAGAGGTATCCTTTGATAGCTGCCCGTAATTACCTGTTTTTTTTTGTTGTGTTCCACCGCGTTCCACCGAGTTCAACTTTGAGGGGGAGTGTCCCGGGACTGCACCGTCACCGTGACTTCGACAACAACCGTCACAAAAGTGATTATAGCGTTTTTAGTTCTAGTAGCGAGCGAAGAAATTGGCACTTCAGTTTACGAAAAGTGCTCAGACGATTGAGTTTATTTGAAGACGGCTTAAAAATCTAAAGTACGAGTACTTAAATTGAATGACATGAAGCGCTTCATTTCATTCATACTTCATTCGCTTGGTAGAAAAGATATGGATTGCGTTTAATCCAGTATTTATTTATTTTTAGCTCAACGCGAATCAGTTTGTCCAGTAATCCAGAATGAGTGGCGCCGCCCTTCGGAGTTTTGCGATCGCTTGGGTCGCTCTCATCGGTTGGCAATTTGCATACGGTAAGTCGCTTTAGTTATTCACTGTAGTCGAGTGGAGATTTTGTACACCTTTTGTCGCTTCAATTCTGATAAGAGAATGACAAATTATTACTAGTGCATCGGGTATCGAATCCGGGAAACCGGGAATCACAGTTAACAAGTTCTAATATCTATAAAATATTAAAAAGCTTACCTAAAAATATTGTATGTTTTGTATATTCGTAATTTGTTGTTGTCTTTCATGTGCGGTAGTTACGTTTTCATGTTTCAATCTCTAAAATCTTAAATACAAAATTGTTTAAAGTCTGCGCCTGTTACTAAATAAATAAATGACACACGAGCCTATGTCTTAGAACACATCTAATTTCCCAAATATCTCCCTGATCATTTTAAAACTTATTTAGGGAAGCGACAAATGTCACCTTAATAATAAGTTGAATCGGACCAATCAAACAGTGTGTGTCCAATGTGTATTGATGGTATGATGGCAGGCATCAACGTGTACGATCCGGAGACTAGTGTGTGCTGCGAAGGTCGCGTGGTGGCGCACTCGACTTCCGGCGGCCGCACATGCTGTGGCCGCCACCTGCTCTTCGACAACGCCACCGAACTGTGCTGCAAGGACGAGGAATCGGACACCTCCAGTGTGGTCTCAGTCGATCCGTTTCATCGGAACGCCCAGTTGTGTTGCGCCGGAGCGGCCACGGCCAGACTCTTTGCCAACAGCGAGTGTTGCGGACGGAAGGTAAATAATCATTTGATCATTTGCCACCCACGAATAACAAGTTGTGGCCGGGAATTTGAATAATTTCATAACAACTCGTTGTCTATGAATTTATTTAAAATCATTTTCATTTTCCTCGGGAGAAAAGTGTGAATCGTCATCGTTCTTGTTTTTCGTCAGTTGCAGTGGTTTTCATTTTAGTTTATCCATATACCTATGATTTTTTTATAAGTCCTATGAAAAAGAAATTTTTGAAACTTTTTTGAATGTTCTATTTCGCCAAGTTGTCAAATTTCAATTACCGATAGCTCTGTGTTGGCAAAGTCAGCAGTAGCGTAGCCCCTGGGAATATAAATAGTTGGCAAACCTGCACGGCACATATGCTAGTACAGTTTCAAAGAATTTGGTATTTGAGGGGCAGCCATTTCGCTTTCGCTTGCGACTTTGCGACGACGTTTCAATTTTTCTTAAAAAATTCTGGCTCTCATAGCTTTAGGAGACTTTGGTAGTTTCGATAATGTTCGACCTTTTTTCAAATATCAGATAAATTTGATGGAAAGGATGTAATAAAAATAGAACTATTTTATTACAGTAGTGATTTTTAAGATACAATTGCACATTTCTATTTTTATTATTGTATCTTTTTACAACTTGATTCAGAGTGATTACTCATTTTAAAATTAGGTAATCGATGCGGATCGTTTCCTGTGCTGCGAAGGGACAGTGGTACGACGTCACAGCGGTTCCTCAAACAGGGCTCGTCAGGTGACGTCATGCTGCGCCAATCAGGTGCGGAATCTTTGGATGCACTATACAATTTGGTGTTCTTTTGTTATTGTTGTCTCTCGAAATTCGATTGGTCCATCGCATTATTTCTTTGTCCAATCAGGGTTACGATCCCGTCCGTCAACTGTGCTGCGAAGGAAAGATTCATCGGAAGTGGGGATCGACTGCAGCCTGTTGTGGAAGCCAGGTGAACCGATTTGTTAGAGCGGCTAAACCGAGATTTAATCTCGGATTTAATCTCGAGATTTAACCATATTGACTTTTCCGTTGACTCTAGGCGTTCGACGTGGGTCAGCAAGGATGCTGCGGCAACTCGGTCTACACTGACCCGTTCGGCATCCAGTCGTGTTGCAACGGCCAGGTCTTCGACGCCCTCTCGGAGATCTGCTGCGACGACGGACTGGTGTCGGACCCGCTCCGTGTCAAGGGCTGCTGCGGCCGTGGTGTCGGCTACGTCGTCTTCAACGAGACCTGCTGCAACGGCGTGGTCCGACCCAAGAGCAAAAGCGGTGCCCCGGCCAAGGGCAGCTCAACGTTGCAGCCGTGCTGCAACAACGCCACCTACGCGCAGGGTTCGGCGCTGTGCTGTCAGAACGTCCTGGTGACGTTGCCCAAGCATGTGCTCAAGGAGGAATCGAATTCGTACTCGTGTTGCGGAAAGGGATTCTATCATGTCCGCAACGAACTCTGCTGTCAGGGCAAAGTGCTGAAGAGGCTCACGGAACGAACACAGTGCTGCGGCGAGTTCAGTTACGAGGAGGGGGAGGGCAGTGGTCAGACCTGTTGCGGCGAGGCCGTTCTCACAGTTAGTAACGCAAAAACCACCGAGGGTTCCCGGAAGTGTTGCAAGAATCACGTCATCATGGTGCCGCATGGCAGAGATTTGTGCTGCTGAGACAACAGAAAATTGGACAATTCAAATTTCACGAATTTCGCCTCTAGAAATAGGAAATATTGAAACTTCACATCGTCTTATCGTAAAAAGACACTCTGACGAGAACACATTTTCTATTCAAAATGTTTCATCAGTTTCATAGCATTCAAATTCCCCGTCGACAGGGATTTTCAGTTTTTCAGTGTCATTTGTCCTAATTCCCCAAGTCAAGATTAGCAAGTGTGAATAATTTGTGCGATCTTAATATCCAATCCCAAATCTGGCCCAATCTTAAGTCTTTGAGGGTGGACGGAAGGCCAGACGGTGACGTCACTTGGGCCCTATTAAGACTGCATTTTAAGATTATAGGGAAATTTATGGGGAGCATTCTTGTGACTCTTTATAGAATTTTTAAATAAACAAGTCAAGCGGACGAAAATGTCATTTGACATGAGCACTAAGCACGGCCTTTCATTAATGATTCATGAGTGTGACGATACAGTAGAACGCAGGGCATTGTTATTTTTAAATACTGACGGCATTTTAGAAGTTCAGTTTGGTTTTATACGGTAATTATGATTTAATCAGAAATCTGTAAATTTAATGTGACAAGTAATAAACTATTGTTTAATTCACATATATTCTTTCTGAAATAATTTGTTTTGTGGCAAAAGGTACTCTTATTCTCTTCAAACAAACGTACTGTTTTAGAATCTTTCAATTTATTTTAGAATATTCAACTGACTGCCATCATGCGGTCACCTGCAATGGACTGACCAATCTGAAGATTGAACTTTAAGAAACAATTGCAGTTTGACTTGAAAAATGCTGATTTTTTTCCTGTATAAATGTTACAAAAAAGACATTTGAACATTCTTGCATTTCATGTCGAGGTCATGAAATGTAATGAAAGACAACATAAAGCTTAAACTATTTTGTTAATAATTGTTCCAATTTTCTCTATTTCACATTCGACGATATCGCCTTTCTGAAATGAAATAATTAAAAAATTCGGAAGTGTTAACACACATAATACAAAATATTTTTATAATATTGAGCACATTTGATGTTGCTAAATTTAAATAATAACCTTCAGATACTCCGGTGGTTTACGAAAGACTCCTACTCCACAAGGGGTCCCAGTGAGAATGACGTCACCAGGAAACAATGTTACGATCCTGAAAAAGAGCGACATCAATGAATGACGCTATCCGTGATGAATTACGTTAATACTGATTCGATGATTATTGTTGTTGTCATCCCTACTTTGAAATATATACAATCAGGGCATCTGTTTTGTGCACAAGCTCTTTGGTGTTGCCATCTTGCTTGACGACGCCATTCACTCGACACTGGAGTCGCAGCTGATGTGGATCTGTACGAAAATAACATACAATCAAATGAATCTGGTGGACTTTGAATCAACAAATCTTTTCAATTATTATGGCACAGAAAGATACAAAATTAAATTAAAGTATGCATAATCTCAGTTGTCGTTTTCGTCATCGGCGTCGAAATAATCCTCAATGACAAATAGATGCCGAGGTTACTGGGAAACCCGTCAACATTTGCGTCTTCATACCTCCCAAGTCATCCATAGTGACGATTGATGGTCCCAGAGGACAAAAGTCATCCATGGCCTTTCCCAGAAGCCACTGGCCGCCATTCTTATGCATTTGCCAGTCACGTGCGCTGACGTCATGAGCCACAGTGTAGCCGAACACATGAGATCTGGCTTCGGACAGCTAGGCATTAAGAGATTTTTTTATTATAAAAATATCTGTATGCTATATTGGGTAGGCATATGAAAATGAAATTTCCATCTGTACAAAGGCCAAACTATTTTATCTTAAACCATTTGTTGAATCATAAAAAAATGCAGATACGCATCCAAGTTTATTGGCAAAACATAAAAATTCACATGAATGAACGAGGTAATCTTACTTGAATGTTTTTGCCTTTCTTTCCAATAACAATTGCCAATTCTACTTCCCAGTCCAAAGCCTATAAAAAATGATAAACGGTAAGAACCAATCTCAGCGAACGAGGCTCCATAAATTAAAATAATAATAAAAGTATTTAGTGAAACGTACATTGACCTTGTACATTGTACCTTTACCTTCGTCATAACCGAAAAAAAATTAAGATTTCGACAACATACCTACTGGTAACAATGTTACAATGGTCTCAGAAATGAAAGTTTTTCGGTTGAGCAAATTTTTAATTTCTTACAGAAGCCATTTTATGAATTGAACGAATAACTAATGGATAGATAGTTACGTTGGTCAGCTCGGGATAGGTGATACTGTCCTTGGGACCGATGATGTTGCTGGAAAACTTGTTGAAGATGAGCGGCTCGACCGGAAGTGGTACCTTCTGCTCTTCGCAGTGGTCCCGATAGTTAAGGCCTACGCACAGCACCTTGTCCGGACCGCTGATGGGGGCCTGCAACGTGACTCGGTCTCGCGGAATGACCGGACAAGGCTTATCGGCGATGATCCTGCAATGGAAGAAGGAAACCAATTATGTTTTTGATTACTTGATTTCTTGTCATCAGATGTATACATATAGTGAATAGCTCATCTAACCTTTTGATTAGATCCAATGCATCCTGTCCGCCTCGCAGCAGGTCAATAGTGCGACTGTAGGGAAAAGTGCCGTCGGCATTAAGGTCAACAATGCCACCGGAAACGCCAACTTCCAAGCCCAGTCTCTCCGATTCGCCCACTCGGAACTGAACGATTCGCATTTTGTCCGGACTTCCTTTCAATCTGTCAATAGATATCAAAAATCAATTGCACCGTTTACAGTCGACGGCAGCACGCTTGTCAACATAAGCACGTATAATGTGTGATCTAAATACTGAAAACACAATTGTATATAATAAAAATAATTATTGTTTTACAAATATTTATTTAACAAGCGCTTGCTTGTTCAGGATTCATTAAAAGTACAGAGTATTCAACAAAATTACTGATGACCGTCAATTTTTTTCTTTGGTCGATAGATATCGGATAAACGCTTTTTAAAATGTACTAAAAATCTTATTTCTCCACCGAAAAAGAAAAACTTCCTTTATCTGACCTGAACGCAAATTTTTTCTTTTCTTTTCAAAGTAAAAAGATAAAATAACGAACATTTTGACCGTTTCATTTAACCCCCCCCCCCCCCCCCCAAGTACAATCGAAATCTCTCAAGCAACTTGAAGCATGCGTACAGTGTAACTAGGGTACGAATAGATAGTGCGAGACGTCACCATATTGCAGCGCCACCTGTCTTTGGAAATTCAAAGTTGTTATGCCAAAAATGAAAACCAATTGGATAATTTCTTTTTCGATCAACTGCGCCGGGAATCGAACCAGGAACCGCCGCCAGTCAGTCGCAATACCGACTGGGCTACGAAGAGTCGTAAATTTTTTATTTATTTTGAGTCTAAAATATGTTTTACCACGTTTTTTTAACACACTTATTTCTTCCCGCCAAACGAAACGTCTTTCGAGTTTGTCTGGTGTTTCTTGTACCAGTGCACAGTGAAAAGAAGATCAATTTTACGTTTTGTGAGAACGAACATTTTCTTGCTTAGTAAGCAGTGGATCGGGAAAGACGCACATTCGCTTTCTGGAAGCACTATGTTATTGACAAATTTGTTATTTGAAATTGCATTGGGCAAGATTGTTTCATTGCCATCTCAGATTCATCAAAACAATAGTTTTGCAATTTGTTTTATTAAATAATAAATCTACTCACGTCTGACGTAATCCTTCAGAGTGAGCTTCTCGATGGCTTATGCTTGAACCCGTAAAGCAAGAGCGGAAGGGTGTAAATTTCCGACTATTAATATTCCGTGCTATTCGGAAAAGCGTACCCGCCGTTCTGGTGTTATGGCTAGTGGAACACAGAATTATGCTCCGAAGCGCCATCTACTATCAATCAAACCAATAATTCGAACTGCCAAAAACGAAGACGTTCGATAAATTCGACGCTCGGAAGGTACTTTGGCACTGCACGAGATTCGTCGATCCAAGGATATTTACGAATAGAGATCAGCTAGATTTGGCAGTTTGACATTGGCTGTGTTCCAAGACTGTTGAGGATGGCGAACGGGAGAAGGTTGACCAAATCCTTTGTCAATCTACTCTCACGTCTCATTGATTTCCAACATGGCACCAGCAGCTGATCTGACGCCAACTGGTGAACGGGCCAAGGTTATCGAGTTTTTGGAGCAAGGACATCTTGCAACACAATACTCTTTTTCAGACTTCATATAGTACAAAGTCTAATAGTAAGCAAAAATAGACATGAATAGACTTTACTCATGTCTGGGTCCACATTTTCGTCTTTCAAATCGGATTCACAAAATCGAATGACGTCATCTGCGCATGCGTACAATCCCCAATGCGCGCAATTGGGTATTGTGCGCATGCGCAGATGACGTCATTTGAGGACGAGAATCTGATTTGAAAGACAAAAATGTGGATCCTGGGCGCATATTTTAAAACTTTTAATTCGTTTTCGTGTTTTTCATTTCAAAATTGTTCAAAAGTTCTTTGAACCTGCAAATTCTTCAACCAAGACAAAACTGATTTCATGACGCGATGATGTTTTGTCTTGTTACTGACTTTTTAAATATAAATTTTTTTGTCAAAATAAATAAATTTGAGGCATTAAATTGCAAACAGTGTCTTGCCTTGCATAGAAGATCTTTTGCTAGGGGCAGCTGAACTTTGTAGCACGGACAACATGTTGCACTGTATATAAAGAAATTGGGGAGTAATGTCAATTAACTAAAAAAGAAAAAAAGATCAATTTATTTTCGAGCCAAATGATAATGGCCTAAGATAATGTTAACCAGTCTCTCGTTTCAATTTCACGACATGAGCGCCCTGCAACGGAGGATGTCAGTCGAATCTGCGATAGTCCGAAGCACCTCCTAGCGTCAACCACTGTCAACTACTACGATAGTTCTGTCCATCTACTACATGAATTCAATCTGTCAGTCGTTTTGAAGATGCGGTTCGTCCAGTTCGTAGATAAGTCCGGTCGGACCTCGATCGGCGTGGAGCGGTCAGTTGGCGGTCACATTGTGGACTTGTGCGCAGGAGATGCCTCACTGCCCAACCGCACAGTGGACTTCCTGCGAGCCGGCCAGGCCGCCATCCAGGCTGCCAAAAGGTTCTTACTTCCGGTTTATTGAGGGAATAGGACAGGAAAGAGATTTATTGTCAATGAGCAGAGATCACGGCAATTTATAGCTGAAAAATACGTTTTGAGCGGATCTTCGAATTAAATTTTGCTAGAAAAGTCCATCCTACTTCCGGTTAAGAGATTCGTTCCGAAAATTAAACTAATCAGAAATTTCTCAAAACGATTTTCTTTGCAAAATTCAACGTAAGAGACACCAAGTGAACTTTACTGTGCTTAAATGAACTTCTTCAGCGTACCATGAGTTGAATTTCACCTGCTTCCGGTCCATAAGATATTCTCACCGGAACTTCGTAAAATCGGAAATTCTTCTAAACTAATTTTTTTTGCTAAGCTCGACTTAAGACACACACACAAAGTGAATTTATTTGTGTTTAAATTAACTTCTTAAGCGTGCAATTAGACCTGCTTCCGTTTAAAATTGGACCTGCTTCCGGTTCATATCGGAAGTTAGAGTAACCGGATGCACAATTCAGCTCAATGCATGCTCAAAACGCCCACCTAAATATATTTACATTTTCAGTTTTGTGTGCACGAAGAACTTTCGACAGCTAAAACAGTTCAAACAATGGTAAAAGAAATGATTATCCAGCAAACCAAATTGTGAATTTCAGAGTGGTCAAGAGCGGTCAGTTTGACATTCCTCGCTCCCAAGTGAAGTTGGCAGCTCCTGTCACCAATCCCGACAAGATCCTCTGCGTGGGTCACAACTATCTGGACCACTGTCTGGAATTGGGGCTAACGCCGCCCAAGACGCCCTATTTCTTCAATAAATTTCCCAGCACCATCATCGGACCCCTCGACGACATACTCTATCCCCTTCATGGAACGGTCAAGGTAAATAAAAATCATGACGGGTCACCAAAATTGTTTCAACGTCTGCTCCGGATGTGTCACGATTACTTTGTGGCTCTGCATTTTTAACTGTTGGATTCAAATTCGTTTTTCTTCAATTTCGTAGAAACTTGATTGGGAGGTGGAACTGGCTTTCGTCATCGGTAAAGTGACGAAAAATGTCGAGGTATCGTTATACTGTATTATGATATCAAGAAGGTGCGACCAAATTGACAGATTAACCTTTTTTATTTATAATTAAATTTTTTGTCACATTTTTGTTTTTTTTGTCACACTTTCGTTGCAAGCCCGCTGACGTCATGGATCATGTGTTTGGCTTCACGGTGGCGCTGGATTTGAGCGCAAGAGATTTACTGACGCCGGACGTCAATGCCGGGCAATGGCTTCTGGGAAAGTCCATCGACAACTTCTGTCCACTCGGACCGGTCATCGTGACCACTGACGAGATCGGTAAGCTACGCTTTCTGGCCCTGGGGCTGTATTTTGGTCTTTCTCAAAATCAACATCGGAGCAACTTCTGAGCTGAGCTCTCAAGTTCTCAACTGAGGATTTCTGAAAACCTTATTTTCGTCATCACCAAGTTGATGATCAAATTCTGAATTTGACAGTAAATTCGTAAAATGATTATCGTCCGCATCGATAATATCTAGCCACACGATTATGTCGATTTTATCATCGATTCGGCGATTTTGGGTAGTATCGAGATTTTGTGCGGCTTTTTATAAAGCGCTTTTGTATAAAAACAATGAATATTATAAATAAATGCTAGATACCATGATGGGCGCGGCCATCTTGTTTAGTGCCAGTTATAATGAAATACAATTGGAAATACAATTTCAATTCTATTTGCATAAATCTCATTAACTGGCTACACACAGTCGCATACTTCGTTGTTATCCGCCAAAATAGTTCCAATTATTTGTAAATAAATGTAGTAGAATTTTTGCAAATATTAGTCCAATTGTATTTGAGTAAAACAGCTGAATCATGATTGTGCTTTTTTCGTGGGCGCAGTGATTTTCAAATACTGAAATTGGGGACTCGGAGGCGACCATAAATCGAAGTTGATTCCTCAACTTGATATTTCAGTCAAATTCATTATGAAAATGCACTTTTCCCTCAAAACCATCGATTGAGTGGAATTGTGGATTGTGCGCATGCGCAGATGACGTCATTAGATGTTGAGATTTAAATTTGAAAGACCAAAATGCGCACCCTGGGCACGATGTTCGCTTTTTATTAAGCGCTTCGATTTACTATTCTTTCGAGTTGCAACTCGGTATAGTTTAGGTGTCCTTCCTAATCAGCTTGATGGCGAACTATTTCAGAAATATTTAAAGCGTAATGGGTATCAAATTTCTTATAACATTTATAGAAGTAGATATATTTTCAATAATTAAAGCTTGGCATTTGGACTCGGCTGGCAATCAAGTGTTCTGACCTTGACTGCTGATGCGAACTTAATGTGTACTTAATTGCTGTCATAAATCTCAAAGAGGACAGGATCTATTTAGTCTGATAGTGAACTAGGCTTGCATTTTGTTTATAACTGGCTGCAAGAATTCAACCGATTAGCAGATCTGCAAAAGTCATGTATTTATTCCCGAAATGCATGTTTTCGTCGATTTAGGTGATCCTCATAAACTTGACATCAGATGTTCAGTGAACGGAATCACCAAACAAAATAGCAACACGGATCAACTCATCCACAAAATTGAACAACTAGTCTCATATCTGTCGAGGTTTGAACTTCTATTTTATTACACTTACACTTATAATTTCAAATAGTTAGATTCTGTTTTATTTTTATTTCGTTCTTATTGTAGCTACACGATATTTTCTTTCAAATAATGTGTCTCAAAAGATAATTTCTTAACCGTTTTGCAGATACTTTACCTTGTATCCAGGTGACGTCATACTGACAGGTACGCCACCTGGTGTGGGATTGAAGATGGTGCCAGAAGAATGTCTAAAGGTAATTAGAATAATCTTTAATTGCACACTTGATATAAAAAATTTAACTATTCACGGAATTTGGATCTTTCAGTTGTTAAATATTTCACTAGTTCATGAAAATTGTAAAAGTGATATTATTGATGAAATATCTTCTTTTTGTATTGTCATTTCAGATTGGCGATACGATTGAATGTGAAATACAAGGAATCGGAAAACTTGTGAATAAAGTTGTTTAACAGTCAGTCGATTTTTACTTCTGTTATGCAAATTAATTCTTTGCACATCGTGAGCGACATTCGAATATACATATATTTTCGCGATTAAAAAAACACGGGTGTGCCAATAAATTAATGGAACAAAAACCTTTGTGCCAGATTTGAATGAAATGCAGTTTAAAGGACTTTACAATGACCATTTTTTTCTTATCTCAATATGCGATTGAATATAGATTTTACATTGTAAACGGATGTGTTTTTGTGTAAACTTCGATATTTATTTTATCAGATTTTCTGAAATAATACATCGAATCGCATGAATTTTCCCCCCCACAACAGATCAATAACATGCCAACTCTATTTCAATTTTTGTGAGAAAAATTTCTTTTCTTACTTAGGTTGAAAAATGCATCCTAACATCCAAACCTCTTTTTCTTGGAACACCCTGTAATAATATACCTTTTTAAATAATAACTTTAAATGTTGACCAAAATGTTTCGGAACGTTTGGAATGGCAGTTAAAAAAATTCATGTTTTTCTTAGATTAAGGGCAATTTGTGCTTGCTTAAATTCTCGAAACAACTTTTACAAATAATTTTTAAAAACTTGTTTCTGTACTTCCGACATGATAATTGTTTTTATTTATTGATATTGTGGCCAGTTCTTGACGTGGGTGTGGCTCATTGTGCGAACCCTCAGCAAAACCGAAATATTTAGGACAGATATACTCTTGTTATGCATTAAAAATGAAGCGCTCTACATTTTAGGAGTACGACATTTAATCTTTCCATCTTTTTCGACAGATCAGCCGCAGGCTGAAAGTTTCCGCACCACTCATCAACCGACCTGTCCACTGTCCGCTCAGCCTATGAGCCGCACCAGAATTCGAAGTTCCGCCAGCCGCCTTTCAGATCAAACCAATTTTTAGCCCATCATCCACTGTAGAATAAACACTATAGAAATATAGATCTGAATTCAGAACTCCGAAGTCGGGCACTGGTGCGTCCATTTTGAGAAATGGAGCAATTCCAGGCATCAATTATTAATTAGTGCAAAAGTCCTCCTCCTGGAAGCTAGACTAGCGATGAGGAAGATGCTGAGGTTTCCTTCAGTGTTGATGAGGAAGTTCCTGGAGTAGAAAGACGTATGTGGCAGCAAAGTGCGCAGACATTTCCGTGGAAGGCGGATTACATTCTTAATTAGTTTCTTGGCGCTATTTGTTCACGTTTTCTATGTGTAACCGACGGCGCAGAAACGAGAGGCCACCGAGCGTTTTCTCTTTTCACCACAAAAAGGTGCCGATTATTTGTTTCACTTTCGTTGACAAGCAAATTGCTGGCGGCAGAGAAATAACGAGGGCGGAACTCCGCACCCACAATCACGGAAGCTAAACGCTTCTACAATCAGTTCCCCCCACTATCATAATCAAACATTTCAGGGAGCAACTCTATTTTAACATGTAATAGTGATTCGAGTGTCAAGAACAAAATTACCATTTTGTCAAAGATAACAAACGCGTATCTCAAAAACAATTCTAGTAAACTAAGTCAGTCCTTTTTCCTTATTGCACAGGGTCCACATTTTCGTCTTTCAAATTTGATTCTCAAAAATCAAATGACGTCATCTGCGCATGCGCACAAAACAGAATGAGTGAACTTTGGTATTGTGCGCATGAGCAGAAGACGTGATTTGATTTTGAGAATTAAATCTGAAAGACGAAAATGCACCTCCTAGTCAAGCATTCTTCATCCAATCATGCTTGAGCAGGGCCCACATTTTCGTCTTTCAAATCTGATTCTCAAAATCAAATAACGTCATCTGCGCATGCGCACAATCCAAAATGCGCGCAATTGGGAATGAAGCGCATGCGCAGATGATGTAATGTGAGGATGAAAATCTGATTTGAAAGACCAAAATGTGGATCCAAGGTGCGTTGAGCTTTAAAAATCATCCGGCCACGTGAGCTGTATTTCAAGAAAGCGTCTGAGACTCGAAAACCCATTTGCCTCAACTTCAAGCACGATTCAGAGCACAGCATAGCGTAACTATATGGTATTACATCTTTTCACACCAGGTGTCGCAGAACATGATCCGCTAATATCCGATAGGTGGTCAGTATAAACAAACAATTTTTTTTTTAAAGAAAACAATGGCGGTAGTGAGCGTAACTAATTTAATGAAATTCGCGCGTGGCGGCCATTTCTAGCGGAACTTGCTCCGCTTCGCTGAGCGGTGGCGCTGCAGACTGCCCAGCGCTGCTCCAGAATACACACACCATTGACGTAAACATGGCGGCGGCCTGTGATTGCCGCTCTTGTCTATGGAAATAGGAAGAGAAAGAAGAAAAAAATTTTTTTTTGGGGGTTGCTACCGTGTAATCTGTCCTGCGTGAATTATGGCAGCGAATCTTGTTATTGGTGGCGCCGTTGGGGCGTCGACCGGACCCCGGAACTTCCGACACGTACGTCAGTGGGACAATTTTAATCGTTGGTGCAGAACTGGGTGGCCACCCTCCACCCCCACACCTTCGCTGGCAATTAACGAGCTCAGAACCGTTCTTGTAATTAAAAAAAAAACATTTTTACTGCCTCGTAATTACGAAACTAGCAAATTATTCGAATACAAGAATGTTACCCGGCTTTGCCTGGGTTTACAGTAACCACCAATTTAATTCAATTTCAATTCAAAATTTAATTT
>JAQGBY010001020.1:0-33710 GCA_034698785.1 Mycogona germanica
TACGCTATAAGCGCAATAATAATACAAGCGTAATAATTGTTTATTTTTGCTTTTTAGACCAATGTCAATAATAGAAAACACCAATTTGAATTGATTTTTGATCTTTCCCGCCTAACCTATACTTTTATTTATCAGACTTATAATCGATTAACCACCGTCAGTTTCGAAAAACGTTTCACAGACAGAGAACAATAATTCAAATTACAAATATAAGATTTGTTTAAATCACACAGTGAACGTTTGCTCAAAAAACAAAATTAAGATAAAATTATTGCTTGGTATGTACTCAGAACAAATTAATACTTAAATAAATGTAAATATTTTAAAATAAGGTTAACCTGACAATACCAAGCCGCGAATAAATACCAGGAGATAGGAAATCATAGCTCTGACCACGTTGTCCAAAGTCAAATCAATTATTTACCTCACCACAGCTCTTCTACCTGCATACAGGGCAAAAACAAATAATTACCGTGCAGCTAACCATCAACATGCCAGTCCTTTTTTCCCCCACACCACCAGCCTACCTTTTTTTATCGCCCACCCACGCCACTCTCTCCAGAGTCCAGCTAAGCTCACCCCACGATCTTAATTATTTTTTTCTACGTCTTATTACAGACCGGACCGCGCAGCTTTCGTGCCGGCAGATCGATTTATTTCATTAAGGTTGCCTCCGATCTCTCTGGGCGCACTTTATTTTGCCGTGGCAGCTATAGTTGTAGCAATCACCAGAGTAGTTTGGTCACGTGATCTAGTGGCCAAAGTTCTTGGACTTCCTAATGACGGTTGCCAACAAGAGTGTAAGAAACAAGAATATACGAGTATACTGAGTGTCCTGCATGTATGTACGTTTATGCTCGTAGAACTCGGTGATGTTGAGGTACAAGCCGATACCGGGTGAGTAAACAATGGATAAAAGTGCATGTGTTCGCGTAAACATCAGAAATTCAATGAACAATCTCATTTGGACGACGTCGAGCTTTTCTTGCTCGCTAGGCGCTGCATGTGTTGGAGCGTCATCAGTACAGTGTGACTCAAAATATACACTGCAAAGTTTTAAATTCATTGGTTGGTGATATCAGCAACTGAAATGTCTCCAGAATTATGTCTTATACGACTCGCCAAAGCCCAGTTGGTTTAGCGACTGGCTGTGGCTCAGCTGTCCCGGGTTCGATTCCCGGCGCGGGCTCTCGAAAATTTCGATCCCGGGGTACTGGTCGTGACCACCATGGGGTACCGTAACGCCTGTAGTGCGGTTGACTACAGTTGATAGGGCAAAAGAAATTGAGTTAAACTTAAATGACAACAACGAATGTAGCGCCACCTTCTGCCCATACTTAAGTGGTGTTTAAACTATAAAGATCGGCTCCATAAAAGCCGATCGCGGGAGATGGGAGCGTTCTCCCATCCTATGCGACCAACGCTCCTACAATCATTGCGTTTACATATAAGGAGCCGATCTTTTCAGACGAGAGGAATCTCGCAACACCATTGGCGACTCCCCAACGACGAAACGACGCTAACGCTGAGCGCGCGCTATTTTGGCACTGAGCGCGCTATACCGCGCTACTAGGCTCTGAGAGCGCTACTGTGGCGCTTTCTCGTCGTGCTATCGCCGCTCAGGTTAATGCACGCACATGTGATTACGTGATGGGGAGCGAAAGAAGCACATTGGAGCGGATCCTCGGGTATGCGATTTATCGGTTTACACAGGGAATGCGACAGATTTTCGCTCCTAAGTGACGAAGATCGGCTCCCATGCGATGAACATCCTTCAGTGTAAATTACGTATTAAACACGCTTATATGCTGAACGAATTTGTGATCACATTTTAAAATCACATTTATTTACCTCTCTCAAATAGAGTCAACTCTTGATTTTAGCAAATGATTAACAAGAATTTGAACAATGGTTGCAAAAGAGCCAACCCCAATTAGTCTAAAAACGGTTTCTTTTTAAATCGTCATTCAAACTCATTTTAATGTTATATGACAATATTGGAGAATTGAAGTTTTGACACAGTCTAGTTCGCTACATACAGTGCGTAATGCATAATGAATGAATTTATATAGACTGTTGTACCCAGAAAAAGGGCATGCGTGTTGTTTTATAATTTCGTTATTATTAATAACCGGAATTCCAAAATTTCCGAAAAAAAAGTACATTTTTTATTATTTCTCATCACTGTTGTCTCTGCACTATAGGCGTTTCTGTACCCCTCTTGGTGATTGGGCACTATTCGAGGGAAACCAGTAATTCACCAGTACCCAGGGATCGAAGTAATCGAGAGTCCACGCCGGGATCGAACCCGGGACCGCCGAGCTACAGTCACTTGCAATACCGACTGAGCTACGACGAGTCGTACAAGTCAAAGCACGCATTATTTTAGGGTTTCTCTTTTCTGACAAATTTTGAATTTTTACTTCTGCGAACTATTAATAATCAAATCAAGTTTTGAAATTCCGAAAAAGTTTTGAAATTCCGAAAAAGTTTTGAAATCAATTGAAATAAAAAAATCATTTCAGAATGTCCTTGTAATGCGATAGCCGTGTTCATGGGTTTTTGTTTTGAAGAAAATTGAATCTGTTGGTAGCAACAGTCTAACCGTGATATTGATACCGATTAAGGCATGCCTATTAATTTTAAGTTGCATTGATCTGATATGGCTGAAAAACAGTTGAAAACAATACTACCGCAGTTATCACCACGCCTAAATCAATTACGGAGTTAGTTGAACGAGGGGAAAAAATAACCACCAAAAAACTCCTTCCATTCCTAATTTGTTTACACATGATAGCACAGCGAGCGGTATCTTAGTTTTTCTAAAACGCATATCGTTTGTCGATTGGGACACACGTCTAACACGGTCAGCGTTTAGAAATATGATAGCGGCACGGATTTTGTCATCCTGAGACAACCTGTGTCCAGTTTATAAATGACAGCGAAATTTGTTTATAATATGATAACGTAATGCAAATGTATCCTGTAGCTCCGAACTCTTAGCACCAGTCTCCAACTAATTTAAATTTATTAGATTGTCTGTTGAGCACAAACAGACGCACAAACCTGATAAACTAAAATATAAAAATAATAGTAAATAGGAGTAAGTAAGTATGAAGCTGGACGCAACACAAAAACCGGCGACAATCGAGATGGAATTAAACTGTTTGGAGAACAACCAAGGAAATTTAATTAATCAACGATTTAAAATGATCACACACTACGTCCAGCTTCATACTTACTCCTATTTACTATTATAACTCAATCCTGGCGTTTTTCTCTAAACCACAATAAGATATTATTAATTAATATTTTATTGGCTCGCTAATAAAATATAAAAACATAATTAAATAATTTCTTAAAAATTATATCCATAAACTGATCAAGAATAAAGATATCAGGAGGGCATACAATTCGATTGCAAAGATGTATATATGCACTCACAAATGTGATAGACTAAAATGTTAAAATATAATGAAATAATTTAAAAAAAAATTAAACTTGTACTTTGTCGGCAAAACCGGCAAAGACTAAGGATCTTAGGAGGACATAGAATTCGATTGCAAAGGTGTGCGTGCGTATTGTGGTGACCACAGCTGAGGTTTTATTAAATTTGCTATAAAAACAGCGTCAGTTGTCATTGGAACAAAAAGAGATAAAAACACCCACATCTAAAAGCAATTATCGGTTAGAAAGTGAAAGTCGGTGACCCGTACGCGACCTATCGATCGTATGTGGACGTGGTGGCGGTAAATATGACCGTTTGGACGAGCGAAACACAGGCACAGCTAACAGAGAGAGAGAAAGAAAGAGGGAAATTTCGCATTAAAGCGTCTATGGGAATTCAATGCGCACTCTAAATGCTATTCAACGCTAGAGGGTAATCGTATTGTGGCCAAATTAATGACATAGCAACACCATATAGAGTAAGAGATTAATACGAAAGTGAGCAATTCAAAACAAGAAAACGACTTGCCGACTAAGCGATTATAAGGTGGACAGGTCGAAAATTGATCTACAGCAATGCCGATTTTGCCAATTGAATTTCATCTTATTGCACAAGTTCGAACCCCTGCTTCGAACAAATTTAAATTATCCTCTGAAAAACCTAATAAATTTACGGTATACACAGTGTATATCGATAATCAGGGCTCGTCTTTATTTTCTGCAATCCAACTGATTCTCGGGAAAATCACCAGAGAGTAACACATATTATAAACCAGAGAACGTCACTCTGTATAAACTTTTTCAATGATAATATTATCATTGAAAAAGTTTATCGTTTATTATTATACTAATTTACATTTATGTATTTTTCTCCATTCCTAATGTCAAATATATCGCGTGGCAGTGATGCAATTCGGTTACCCAATTCTTCCATCTATCAGATCTAATTGTCAAGACGTAACATGTATTGCCCAATTTTTAAGTTATGATTTTACAGCATAACTTTTTGTTTAAATGTGGTGCCAAATAAAGTACACGACAAACGTTCATAATTTATGGGTACACTATAAAGTTATCAATACAGTTCTGGTGCAAACTTTCTCTGAGAGCGAGGAGGGGTGACGAATGACTTGAGGACAACGTGTGCGGAGTTTTTTATATGGATGGCAATGGCAATTTGTGTTGCACTATATTATGCGCGGCATGAGACTATAGAGGCTATGGAATACTCACGAGAAAATAAGAATTTCCTTGTTCTGTGCTGTTCGGTTTTGCATTTATTGTCGGAATTTCGGAATTGTATTCGGACGAAATGCAGTTTATCACTTGCTCACGTTTTATGCGCAGGCAGCACAATATAATGCACAAAAATATAGTGTTTTTTTTGTAACATAGTGATTCCAACGGGGTCTATCGCTCCATGGTGGGTGTAGGGTGGGGTGGGGGGAAGAGCGACGGTTTGTCATCTCAAATATACACTGCCATTCTTTTGACAAACAGATATTCACTGTCCGATGCTCGCAAAATGTGTTCTCAATGAAGAAAGGATCGCAAATATGGTCGACACACAAAGCAAAACAAATATTTGAACACATGTGATGATGGACTTTCATTTTTTTAAATTCACTGTAGTGTATATATCACAACAGGAGACTCTATATCCCTCTTGGTGCTTAGGCACTATGTGAGGGGCACAAGTCGATAATAAATTTGAACTAAGCCTGAAGTTCTTATTAAAAACTGTTATCATAAAATCCAACAAATTTGTTATATTTTTTATTTAATACTACACACAGTATATCATTTATAACATCTATGTACTAGTGTGAATGAATTGTTGAAGGTGTCTCATTTTGTACACTGATTTCATTTTTAAATGTTTATGGACTCTTCATGAATTCCATAACCCACCAGTGAAGAGAATGATTCTACTAGTACTACATTTGACAATGTTGACTTGATACGCTGTATAATTGAGTTTGCAAATAACTCAAAATACATACAGTAGGAAATAGAAGTGTAGCTTATACATGAACATGTACATAACGAATTCAAATTTCATTATTTCCACAGCAAGCATAAAATTTAACAAAACTACGAGAATAACGGCATGACTTCATCGAGCTAAAAAGTTCTTTTTCCAAACGCTATTTTTGCGTGCGGTTAGTGGGATGAAAGGTGCGGGGACGTAAAAAAAAGCCAGTATTATTGGAAGCTATAATAAAGGGGAAGGCATGGCGGTTGGGATGTTAGTTTATTCGATCGAATATATTCCTGTGTCCGGGCGACAAACATTTTTTACACCGATAATGGATCCGAATAATAATATGAATAAGTAAACCAGGCACTTCGACATCATACTCACTTTTCCTACGAGGCTCGAGCCCAGTAAATTGGATGAAGAATTTTAAAACTAATAACCAACCTCCTGAGACCAACACCCAAATTAATTTATTCGCTTGGATTTTTAATTCGGGTGAAAGTTTCCACGTGAGCAACCCTTTGTTTGAGGGAGAATCCAAAAAAAAAATGGTATTCGAACAGCCCTAATTCATGGTTTACAAATTTATAAAGAAACGTTTATACGTGATGTTGATGTCACGCCGCCTAATGCTAATAAGGATAACGTTCGTGGTGTTGCCGTTTTATTGCCGGACAAATTGCGTGCCCAGAGGGTATAGCGAATATTGATTTTCATATCTGCGCGGAAGGAGAGCAATTACCAGGGGCAAATATCATAAAAATACCTGTATTTGGCAAACCAGGATAATAAATAAACGTTTAAAGTAAAATTTATAATGAAATTGACCATTTCTCGCGATTCTTTCATTTCTTTTGTATTCTTGGGTTTGCCAAAATCCAGGAGTGGTCCCCATTTTGACAGAGTCTCTTAGGTGGATAAGAGAACGCCATAAAAGCTGAGACGCGCTCAAGGAATGACGAAATAAATTTATGCATGGGGTATCAAGACAAAAATGTGACTTCGCAAACTGTTGGCGGGCATTAATTTAACTGCAGAGGTAATAACGACAAAATAGACAAGACACGCGGAGGGTGCGTCATGGGGATCGAGACAGATTAGAATAAAAAGTGAGTCCCACTGTATCAGCATTTTTATTCTATTTGTCCTCTCGAAACATTATAATATAGAGGGGTGGGTGGCATGCATTTCTAGGAATTGCCACGAATTTGACTGGAATCAATTCGTTTCGTTCTAGTTCTATCGACTTCTCGAGTATTTTGTATGGCGAGACTTTGTGACAAAATAAATTGACATTAATGCGTTATTACGTAATCGGTGGTTCTCAAACTGGTGTAACGTTGAAATATGACTAAATCACCGCAATCCGACGTTAAAACTAATCAATCACAAGAATTTACTTGTACTACAATATACTGTGCAGCTACTTCAGATGTATTAACAAAATAATACACTCTTACAAGGCAGAAACAATGGATACATGCAAACTACATTGTCAAATAAATAAGTATCCACTAAATCGTATACTTCGGAATATTTTATATGCGATAATTAATTTCCTTAATTAATTATTTCAGTCCTCACATTTAACGTTTTTTAAGCTAAAGTACATATAGTTAATTAATGTGATTACAGCTCGTCTAAGTGTAACTAAAACAAATTCACCTGTGTTGCCATTATTGTGTCACCTTCAGGTCTCTCCTTTGTACTTTTGATATGGTTGACAATAAGACAGTCAAATCCGCGGGCGATCGGTGTTCATGGCACTTCTCTTACAACACAACACTCGAAATGGCAGCGCATGCACATTCCTGCGCCAGTATCGGAAATCTCCGCTAGAGGGTCGACCACTCAAGTCTACACAACATGAGTTCCAGGAGAAAATCTGCTCGCTCCCAACAAATAAAAGAGGGAAAGGATCGCATTACACATTGAGCTCACGCTAGCAGAATTGTGCTGGGGGAAGAGAAATTTATTGCTTGTGGGGAAATTGCCACTCTATAGTTTTCGCTATAAAATCATTTTTGTCTCTGGAAATAGAAACCCCATGTTCCACAGAGATGGATATCGAAAATGATGTGTTGGAGGAATCGCGTTTACTATTTGAAAAATTTAACTTTCCAACGATTTGCAGACTTCATAGTTTTCACTAAAAAATAATTTTTGTTTCTGAGAATAGAAATCCTATGCTCCACAAAGATGGATATAAAAAATAATGTGTTGGAGAAATCGCGTTTACTTTCTAAAAGATTTAAATTTCCAACGATTTGCAGATTTCAGAATCAATGATTAATGATTAATGAAACTAAACATTTTGAAATTATTTACGTTTGTTCAAATTTGAAATCAACAAGATTCATCAGCGACATGTGGGACTTTCAGCCTAAAAAGGTGGTAAGCCTCCTCAACAAACATTTTTACAAGAATGAGCGTGTTTGCCATCTGTGCCCGTGACGCGGGCTCGCTTCCCGACCGAGACCTCTGGAATTTTTCTGGCCTAAACACACCTTCCTGCGGAATGGAAGTTAAACCATGGGAAACGACCCTGTACGATATCCGGTACACCTTAAAAAGTCTCTGTCTAGGTAGCATATAATAAGCCTGGTATATACTCTTTGGTAAACCATACACATACGAGTATGTGTGTATGCATTCCATGTACGGGGTCCAGCAGGTTCGGTCACGGGATCCCGACATCGGGTCCGACCTCGCCAATGGACGGGCAACACGCATATCGAGTGGAGGTCCGAACAACAATTCTCACCTGTCATATCAATCAGCTCACTGGCAATGCATCAAACAAAAGGCTTTTCGGCAGGCAGTAAGCTAGAGAGGAGGGATATCCACATGCGGTGCGGCACACATGCCGAGCCCGCCTCAGAGCGTAATAATGAGCTTATGCGCGCCGGCTGCGATTTAAGCAAATGTTGGGGGGGGGATCGGTGGGTGGAGGGGGTAGGGGTAAGTGGGGGAGGGGGGACCTAGGCGGCCTTCCCCGCACCAGACTTAGGTGGTATCGACGAAGCCACGGCCAAACGGCTGCGGGTATGGAGGAGAATGAAAAAAGGTACAAAAACAAGGTGTGACGGGAGACGCGACAAGAACAATGCAAGGGCATAGGTTCCCACCTAAACTGGGTCGTGAACTTTCACACATGATACGGGGCGACAGTCCCGGATAGGGGCGCTGCAGTCTGAGAGACCACTAGTCATTTACTCGTTGGCATTCGGTGCCTGCAGGTTCCGTCAAGGTGTCCCGACATGCGCATTAATCAAACTCAACTCCCTTCAACGATAAATGCCCCACCCTGGGCAATGAAGAATTGTTACACTCAAGTCCCACACACACAGGCGCCAATCAAAAACAATAGCAAGCAGCAGGCTGGCATACACAAATCACATTCGAGAATTGCCTCGATTAATTAATTATAATTTTGTTTATTCAGACTATTTTATTTACTCATACATTTCTTTTAATTATTATTATTTTCTTTCTATTTTTTTTTAATTCACTGAAGTGTATATCACAACAGGAGTGCCTGTATCCCTCTTGGTTCTTAGGCACTATGTGAGGGGCACATTTTCACTAGTACCCCGGGATCGAATAATCGAGAGCCCGCTCCGGGAATCGTACCCGGGAACGCCGAACTACAGCCCGTCGCTAAACCAACTGCGCTACGAGTCGTACAATTATATTAAATACTTGCAAAATATATGCATAGAATTTTAACAACCATAAATAAATGTAATCTTTGCAATGTTCTTTCAGCAATAGTGTTATTTTCTTCCTAGTTAGGACTAGGATGCGCTGATAATTGATGCCGAAGTGCGCTTAACTCTGTTTCAGATCTTTCCATTGATCCCGATTTTAAATTGTTTTAAAAAATGGTAATTTTCTGCTGTTTGGAAAGTATCCTGCCTACAGTTAGTGGTGATCAGGAGGAGGAGTTAGTCGCATGGGGAGTCTGGATGAACTGTGGATGAAGGTGATGCTGATGGGTGGAGGATCTGATGTCAGATGCGCCGGCAGCACTCAGTAATTTATGATCGTGTTATTCAATATCCTTGCGAGAAAAAAAATAACGAAAGGTTTTGCCGACTATGTTAACTGGGGTCACTGCTTAATATTTTCTTCTAAATCTTCGTCGGTTCCCGAAATGTGTCATTTGATTGTTTTTGACAAACAGGCAAACACAAACACGTCACCAATCAAAGCCTACAAACTCGATCTGCAATGCGAATATTGTCTCGCGCACTTTGTTTACCTGGTGTGTTTGTTTGGATAATAAGCCAGGCCAGTGACCGACTATAGAAAAAAACACAGGAACGAGCCCAGGACACTCTGGGATTAAACGACGACGATTGGCAAAGACTCGAAAATGCACGAAGCAAATAAATCGCAAAATTCCGTTTTTATTTGCTTCGTGCATTTTCGAGTCTTGCCAACTCGATCGTCGTCGTTTAATCCCAGAGTGTCCTGGGCTCGTTCCTATGTTTTTTTTCTTTATAAGCTCAGACGACATAATCCCCTCTTATATATTTGTTTTCTGTGGTACATAGTTAGTTTTTAAGGCGCTGCCTGTAATCTACTATGGTACAGTTAACGATATATTTATTTTTCAGTGACCGATTGAAGTTTCTAAACGTTTTCCAGAGTAATAATTAACTTGGAATAATGTAATGTGCTTAATATTTGGAGTACAACACATCAAATTATTGGATATTTCTACTGGCATACTTAAATCAGTTAATGTATAATATAATAAAAGTAGATTAGTCTTAGAGAACGTACAAACCATATTATATCTATATACATGTTTATACTTGTACACACATACAGTACTTTCAAGTATTTTAGAGGATCATTTTTTGCTTAATTTCAATATAGAGTTTCACAATAATTTCTTATGAGTCATGGTTTGCCTAACCTTTAGCTGCTCATCTCCCATCGCTATTGTGGACACCGGTCTTGCGATTTCTGACAGGAAGTGAAGGTGCAACACCGGTATCAGTCTCAACCATAGGTTTTATCAACAACCAGGACGAGATCAACTGCGATGAAAACGAGACAACTTTGGTATCGATTTCAATTTGGGGAAAACACCTTGGTGGCGCCTGTATCGTTATTTTTTTTTTGCTCAATCCTCAAAAGTGACTCGAACTGGGCGGCACTCGGCGATCGAGGCAAGGTGCAAGCAGCGCCTCAGGCGGTACACGATTGTACTTCGCTTAGTGCTCAGCCCTATCATTAGCCATTGGTTACTTAGGGGTCGACCTCAAAAGCCGATCGCTGCTCTCCTCTTCGTTCGTATGCCCCGGTTGTCTCCCCTCCTCCCACTAGTGCTCCGTGGCTGAAAACTCCCTCGGTTTCTCCAACCCCCACCTGCTGTTCACAATCGTGGCTACCTCCGCGTCGATCGCAGAGATATCCCTTCGGCATCGCTTTCCCCCTGCCAGGTCCTGGCTCCACCTCTGATTGGTCGCAATTCATCGACGCCATGTCAAATTTTCGAGGCACATTGACGTATGGCCGACTCGGTGATAAATTACGTTTCGCCGCTGATTATTTTTTCCCTCATTCCCTCTCGCTCGCTCTATCTCTCTTTCTCGTTGGCAGGGGTTGGCCACATCTTTTCTTCGAGATTTGGAGCCTTCCTGCAGTTGCTTTGCTCAAGTCACACCAACCAGCAATTTTGGTGAATGTGTATAACGCAGTAATTGGTCAAGAAACGTCAATGCCGGGACCGTTTTGAGTGTTGTGCAATTTCTCTTGTATTGCAATAACAAGACCGAATGTCTAAAATATGTAGTCGCTTAAGAAATGCAGAAATTTACGATGTACCTGTATGGTATATATATTTAAGAATTTTACGATTTGATTACGATTGAGATACAAATAATATAAGATTCTAAATGCCTCCAGAAATACGATTCCAATATCCTGATAAACACTGAATAGCGGTTTCATTCGAATTTTTTTATCGTACTGGATGACGTAAAGGGGTTAATTGGCGCATCATTTTATTGTTTTTATGGCGTAATTTATTATTCCAGGTTCGAGTTTCTTCTTTCCTCAAGGCGATATTTTTTTTTACAGTTTGTTCAAACCGATACTGTTACTAAACAGCTAAAATGCTTAAAACCCTTGCCCAATTACTCAAGTTGATTTGCAGAAAATAATTGAGTTTAAAATCTAATTGTTTATGGATAGGTTTTTATGTCGAGATTTTTAACATGTTTTATCATTTTTGAAAAAAGCATTGCCGCGAATACTCTTGGATGTAAATGTGGTAACCGGAAGAAAACATTAGGGTTACTTTATTTCACCCTGTCTATGCAATTGAATAAGAGTGTGTCTTCACTAATAAATGACAACTTGACATTTCTTTATTTTTAATGAATATTTCGCTTACATTCGATTGTCATCTATGAATTTTTCTTATGTGAATTTTTTTATCGAACACCTTTCTTGCCTAGCCTCATTTACCGTGCTTCCCCGATAAGCTACCGGAACTTGACTCTGAGCATGCTATAGAACCAGGCACAAACGCGGAGCTAAAACCATCAATAATAATACAGCCTGAATTCCCTTGACTTGAGTTGGCGAACCCTCCTCCTCCCCATTCGTTTCACCAGATCCGTCCCCTCATCTTTTCTCGCCCAATCTCAACACTATTATTATGGCGAAATTTTTGCCGGTCGAACATTAGTCGCAAGTTGGACATGGGTCGATTTGACGATCGACTACTTTAGTCGTTCAGTTGTCGACTAATGGCTGGCGATTGGAGCTCCCCCCCTCCGTGAATCAATCCATCTTGCGGGTCTACTAGTGATGATGGAACTGTTCAGAGCGATGCATTTTTTAAGCACTTTATTTCACAAAATGTGTGTGAAGCAACTTATAATGACAAATCCTAAAATTATTCATTTTGTCGTATCATTTTTAGCCGACGTCTTCCATAAACTACTTTGTCAGTTTGAATTGTCCGCATTGTTATTCTAATTGTTTTTTAGGTTTGCGGTGATGAATCGTTTTCACAAAACTTTCCGTTTCTAAACAGCACACGATACCTGTTTGAAAAAGACAACAAAAAACAGTCCTCAGCCTAATTACAAAAGTAAGATAAGAATTCATAAGCACAAACGCTGCTCACGACCCATGTGTGTGTAATCGTATTCAATTTCAAGCGCTTTATTGAGCTGATATATGAGGCTGGAGTATTTACATGTGCCGCCTGAAGAAAACTGCACTTTGTCAAAGGCTTTAGCCAAGTTTTCCCCAAAGGTACGATCAAATCTTAGGCGTTTAATTCCAAGATAGTGGCGGACTAATCTTTAACATTTACATTAATTAAGATTTTCTAACGATTTATATACGATTGTCTAGCAAGATATAAGCCTGGTACATGCTGGCACACTAAACGGGCTTGCGTCATTCACGGCCAAGAGGAGGAAAATGTAGCGCAAATAAGTGAGAATATTATTAGACGCTTTAGCAATAAAAAGAGTGCACCATTTCGGGTTATTATAATTAATTGTCATAGACGTTAAAAATAAATATAAGACAGTATTATTATTATAAAATTAATTTTAGCCAAACACGCAATACACCATTTAAAAATTTCATCGTCTACCATCTACGTCCACTACATCTTTTTCAAATTCCCATCACTGTAGTCGCTGCATTACAGGCGTTTCTGTACCCCTCTTGGGGCTTAGGCACTATGCGAGGGGCAATTATCGAATTAGGTTTATAAAAATTGATATTAAGAACTAAATAACTGTTAGGTACCTGTTAATTCTTTTTTTAAATATAAACAATATCAAATAATTTTTTAACCTGTGTAACTTAAAATGTCACAATTAAATTCCAACAAACTTCAGAGAAATTCATCTGTTAAACAGTTCGTTTCACAGTACAATTATTCGTCCAGGAGTGAAAAATTCTGACTCTGTAATTTATTTGGAGCCTTTCTTGTTATTCTAGAAAATATTCTGCTGGACTAATATCTATAGACCAACATTTCCATTTAATTTCTTTCTGGTACAGACAACAATTCAACCATTGCCATGCGTACCCAATCTCACAAGTGTCCGGTTTCAACACGCAATAGTCGCAAATCTACACGCACTCGTATATTTGGGTGAGAGGCAATTTATACTGGCGACTCAATTATGGTCACTACAAACTGCTGCCAAAAAAGAAATTGGATTTGTTTCTTCCACCCGGAGAAGAACACCAAAACATAATTTAATAAAGACAATTGATGTCGTGAATCAATACTTCAAGACAATCTCAATGTGACAGTAATTTGTAGGGTTCTGGCTCATTCGTTCTTTAATGCTGTGTGCCTGTGGTCCTAATACATGTCGTATACAGCAAACGGAGGGAGTAAGATGATGGAGGAAAATATAGGGAATAGAAGAATTAAGGACATACAGCTATAAGCTGGAAAAGGCTTTATAAGCTCGAAGAAGGGGAACACCAATCGATACAGCATTTTGAGTCGTTGTGGCAGTCATTCGCCTAAATAATAGGCAAATTGTCAACGCCATCTAGCACCCAAAAGGTGAAACTCAATAGTCAAAGTAAGGTATTTTTGCGGAGAAACCGAAACAAAACGCATAGCCGCCATTTGCCATTATTTCAAATAAATGATCAATTTGTACTAGACAAAAAAAAAGGAATTTATGTCGTCAGTGTCATGCCTACATGTATAAAGAAAAGATCATTAGTTAACACAATGGCGACACTTGAAAACACAATTTTAATTCCATTCCTGCCACCGGCGAAGGAAGTAAAAGCGCTTACCAGTCTAGCCAGACCAGATTGTTCTAGACGTGAGCAGGGCGTTCTACTAACGTATGTAAATTATATGCAAATTCAGACATTTAAATAATTGTAACATACGAACGTGTTTAAACGTAACGATACATCTCAACTGGTTACAATGTATACGGTTTATGTGTTATAGTTAGTGCTGGTGAGTAGAGCGACTGCGTTTATTTGAGGATATTTTTTTCGTCTTCGTGGATGTGGTATGTTTCGGTAATGGTAATGTTTCGCACAACAACGACTGGTTTGTTTTGATTACGATGACCAGAAAAAATAGCTACAAGACGCAATGACCAGCACAGCCGACAAGGAACAGAAAAGAAAGCGGGGGAAATGTAGACATTTGTTGAAACGCCATCGAGTGAGTATCCTAGAATAGACAAGGATTTGCACTATTAATTTTAAAAAAATACTCAGTGAAATGATAATCATTTTTCATTTTTAGAAAACAATATTATTTGTAAAAGCTGTCAATATTAAAATTTATCAGCAGATATTTTTTTATTCGACGCACGAATTGCACGTATTTTTTTTAATAATTTCCCATCACTGCACAAAAAATCTTTTCCATAATGAAATTTAGTAGTTCATCAGGACACTATTTCAAAAATTATTACTGTAACCATGAGTTACATAGATTTAATAGTTACCTAAAAAGTCGATTCATTGTTCATCGTTCGAATCATCTGAGATCGTTATGTATTATTATGAGTTAAGAAAGATCTATAATCTATAAGATAGGTGATCAAAATTAATATTACTGTCGATTTCACATTGTAACACGTCTGAACACGTCAGAACTTAGGAGAGTCACTCGAAACGATTTCTAAACAAATTTGTTTACAATTTTCGAACGAGATTCAATGTGTGGAAAAAGAAAGGCGGAACATAGTCGAACATAACCAATCAGGCAGTGAGTGAGCCGCGACTGCCTTTAACCATTTTCCCACCGAACTAGTTAAATCGGGTTGCTGATGTCTTTGTTTCTATTTTCAAGTTTATCTTGAATGCGCCTCATTATAACCCACTCGGTGAAACTGTTCTCATGTACAAAGCTGCATATTAAGTACAATGAACCAGTTTTGGCATATAGTTTGCCTACACGAAGCTCGTGTTCATATAGGCTTATCACGTCAAAGTGTATAGGAGGGGATTAGATGTCGAAGATGTTTGGATGTTGTGCGCGTAAACTTCGGATTGGACTAGTCGTCGCTGGTCCCACAAACAAATTTCGCCCAAAATATTTTAAATTTAAATTTAATAGAATCGTAAAATTATTTTGTTTTGTATTAGTGTTATCGATAAAGAAAACGAGATTCGTCATGTTATATTAATCATAGTATCGTTTCTCCATTTTGTCATGTTAAGTGGCGCCTCAAGAACGCCGCAAAAACGCCACCCCCACACCAAGCGCCCCCCGTGGATGAGCATTAGTCAATAGCTGAAACCAGCAGTGATGCGCGACGTCGCCCAAAAACCGGGTTCATACATAAATTTCGAGCCGGCGAATGAGGAAACCTGGCATCCTAGTTAACTAGCCAGAAAACGGGCACGAATTCGTGGAAGGAAAAACCGGAATCTATTAGTCATGTAAACACGCGATATAGGAGAAACGTCGATGGGTCAATGAAATATTTTTATGGCCGCCGTCGGCGCATTCGTGAGTTAAGCGTATAAAAACCGAAACGCTCCATGCAGGCTGAGCCAGCAAGAGACCGAGAGCGAGAGAGAGCGCAATTTGGACCTCGACGATAAAAAATATTTCCGAACAAGAAAAAAAAATAGAAATTGGGTGTCAGAATGAGATAGGGCTTGTTGCGCGAATGCGAAACAGGAGGGAGCCTGTGTGGCGTGTGGGGTGGGGGTCCCGCGGGGGAGATAGAGATGGAGGGAGGGAGGGAGGAGCCTTTCTGCTGCTGCAAGTAATGAAAAAACTTCCGAGCAACGCCGTGCAGGTATTTATTACATGAGCTTCGAGTCTCTCGAAGGACTCGCCTATGTTCGAGGTTCAGAAAGTTGCAGCTAGACGTCGCTGTTGCACTTTCAAATTTTTATCACATCTTTGGGTTCACATGAATAATAATATCAATTAAGTATTTGGCATGAGAATTTAAAATTGTGACATCTCATCTGAAGGTGAAGCACAATGTTTTTTTTAGGTTCGTGCTGGAATTTAAAAATTGTATAATTTATTTTTATAATAAATTGTGTAACGCGCATTTTACGTTCGAGTAACAAATAATAGGAGCACTCCAAAAGTTAGATCTACAAAAGACTTCAGTTATTTTCTAGGCGTTTTTATCCCTGTTACAAGGTGTAAAGAGGCACAGGAAGAAAGAAAAGAATATGAAGAGAAAAATATCCCACCCTTATCGCATAGGAAATGTAATGAGCATTTGATATAATAAACGCATTGGCCATTGTTTGCTCTGGAAATAAGTTACAGAGAGGTGTGTTACCCAGATGAAGCAATTTCAAGATGCACACAGCGCCAGGCGGCCATGTACTCCCAATGATATTATATAGAAAAGGGCAACAGACGGAGACGAAATAAAAACGGAATAAGTGCGAGCATATTGTTCACGCAGAGGGCAGGCGCAATTCCTCCTTGGGTCATGTGCGCATAAAGGTGTAAAGTAAAACTGAGTCGTTCGAAAAGCTAGTAGACATGACGCAGTCTTGAGATTTCTTCGTAATTTTCCCGCACACTTTTAACTAGTATGGTGAAAAATCATCGCATGCCGGGCGCATACCAGGTAGAATACACCTGAAGGGATTTTGAAAAACAATTTTTTTCGTAAAATATACCCTAAGCACACACTGCTGTTGATTTTTTAAAAATTGTAATACCGACATGTTTTCGATCCACGACACTCGTTATGTATGACAATTTGGTCGTTTGGGTCTCAGGAGGATACGTTATTCTTAAGTTGGCGGAGGTTTACATGAGAGAAGTAGTTCACCTTTAAAATAATGAGGGTCACGGCGTCTGCAGAGGTATACACGGAGTTTTGCAATAGGATGCCGACAATACTGGGAGAACAGCGGGGGCCATGTTGCCTTCGCGCTGCGTTCATTTGGGCGCTGAAAAAATAAGCTATAAATGTCAAAATTCAACGTAAAAATAATCGCAGTCATTTTCCTCATATACGACGTTGGCCGCCGGGGCTGCGCAAGGGTAAACCCCTCAGCAGCTGTCCAACATCACATGTAGGCACAGGCAAAAACCTATTTTTTTTTTGCAACGGTTGAAACATGGCATTTTGGCTCATGTAAGACGATATTGTTGATGTAAATATTTGCTAAAGACAACAAAAATAACCAAATAACTAGGAAATTACATTTTCTCATCAGAAACTGAAACATACGTCAATGGCTGTGTAATAAATCTAAAAGTTGCTGGTGAAAAATATTTTTTTCTCCTTCACTGTAGTTAAAGGAAATTTTGTTTGCTATGAAATTTACATGAATTTGTTTCGCGTGTCTCAGGTATTTACTACTACTACTGTAGTTAACGATCTAAAAACGCTGAAATACATTAAAACCTCTACGGCGCAGAGCAATATCGATTACACAATTATATTCTGATGTGATGCTCGATCGAGAAACATTTCTTTGGATCAGGACCTTTTTTGGTCAACCCCTTCATTCTGAATGGCGGTTCTGGTAGACCCTAGTTCCCATGTCGAGACCTTCGAAAACACTTGTCGTTCTCTCTCTGTCCCCCCAATGTCCGGTTATCCAGCCGCGCCTTGCTACATCCGCGCATGCGACGCACCAAATGCGATGCCGAAATTTATTCCGTCGTGAAGCGCACACGCGCGGACAACTATCCCCATTTAATTTACGATTGATTTTTCGTCGACGGACCCCTTTTAACCAAACAAGTAAATGCACTCAGAGCTAACAAAACTGCAAAGCCAAATCTCGATGCGGAGTATAGAAGAGTTGGTGGTGGGATAAAATAAAATAAAAAAAAGAGTGGAGGAGCAGCAACAGCATCCACACTGCTGCAGCAGCATTGTTTAGAAGAGCGATAAATAAATTATTTCTGCTCTCATTTTCTTTCTCTGGACGCAGGCAGGGGCTATTTGTTTGCAGCGCCCGAGCATGCTCGACTCGTTCTGGATAGAGAAACCCCAAAACGAAATCGCCATCCTCTCTAACCTCAGAGAGAGAGACTCGAATACTCGAAGACATCATCATAAATAAATTTCACCATATTATTTTTCCAATTTTAATTCGTGAATCAAATTTTACGTGCACTGAGCGCAATCGTTGGTTTCATCGTTTCTGTGGACTTCTTTAGCTGCAAAGTTAAAACCACCGCATTAAAGCTTGGTAATATTTGGGAACATGTGATTCATTTAGAGAACACATAATTTGAGGACGAAATAATAAAATAAACACAAACTTTCAGGTTGTATATATCATGTGCGCTTTGCGATTGTTGGATGCAAACAAGCACTTTTCCATCAAATTTGCGTTTTCCTTCCGCAAATTCAAACTTGTTGTGTCGGTCAACCACATTTGCAATGTGACCACATAGTTCTTAACAACGAACGTCCAAATGGAGTCGCTTTTCACTAAAATATTCCATTTTTAAACGTGACCGTGTCTTTTTTTCCGCCCCCGTCTCTCTAACCACACTCTCCCAGTTTATGCATATCTACCTGGTACACACACACCCATATATATATACATGTACAAAGAGAGTCACCTATTCCTTTCAACGTGTCTCACCTCTTAGCCGCCGCCTATTTAATTCAAAAACCATTTTGCATATGAAGCTATTCTAAATGTATTCGCGCGTCGGTGTGTTGGCGGCGAAGTGCAGCGCGGCAAGTGAGGGTCGGAATGGACGTGTGAGGCCGGCCGTCACTGGAACTGGAACTCGCTCAGGTGCAACCCCCCTGATGCACTTGGTCTGATGACAATTTCCAACTCTGTGACGCGCACAACCTCTCCCCATCTCTCCCTCCCCCACACATTTTTCCGTTCGGATACTATATATATATATACGAGAGAGTCTCTTCGGATTCACACCATTTCATTGACTCGTTTCAGATAGCGTTCAATTGGTGCGGCTGTTAAACAGGCAGTTTCTGATGTCCTCGCCAGACCTACTGCCCCAGTCTGCGGTCACGAAAAAAAAAGACTATGAAGCAGGTTGAGAAAGAAACGGACAGCGCCAGTTTCAAAACGTACGTCTGACTCTCGTGACGTCATGAAGTGTAGATAAATAGGAACACTTTTTTTCCTGGAATACCTTTCTAGAATAACATTCATGGTAAATACGTAGACTGTAATTATGGGGAATTTTCTTTCACCCGTACATTTTCTGAAATTTTATTTAATAATATTAATTAAATTGAGGGAGGTCTTAGGAATATAGATACGTGCACGGGGAACCGGGGTTACGATTCAGAACAACTGTATTCGGGGTGTTTCAATTGAAGTAGTCCATTTGTAGGAGCTTTTCGCAAGATGAGAGGCGACAGTGATAATAGATCTATCTCTTGATTGAGCCTAGCCTCCGTCCCCCTCCTTCTAACCCTGTGACAATCCAGTATGGATGTTGTCAAAAGTTCAAGTGTCATTGCTAATTCAAATGTAATTACCCGACCGGAATTTTTACACCATGGAGTTTCGTCGTCTCCAATTAAAATGTCAGTAAAATTTCTGACGAATTGCTCTTCAACCTCACGAACCTTCAATCGAATAGCGATGAGAACAAAAAAAATACCTTTTATCACTTTCTTGAACATTTTGGATCATCGTCTCTGTATTTCATTTACCTGATTTTTAATTAATTGAATTTAATGAAACGTCAAATCAAACGTTTGATTTTATCAAAAATGACATCACAATGACATCGTTATCTTCTTTTCAACATCGTTTATTGCTGTGAAAGATAAGTTGACATTCAATTCAATTTTGACTTCAAACGCAAACTTGAATTACGTTGAGTTTTGCTGATAGTGGTGCGACATGTTGTGCCAGTTAATAACATACGGAAAAGTGGTGCGATGTTTGGTCGCACCAGTCGCTGACATAGTTGCGGAAAACAGTGGGGGAAATAACAGAGGGCAGCACTAACAAATGTCTGTTTTATTACCCCTCCTTGGCTTAGTTAACCTCCATCTAAATGCGAAAGGCATTTCAGCTGTTGGGCCATCCTGCGTCATCATCCACAAAGCGGCCGATGGCGGAAAACAAGCTCAACTTGTTAACGCTCCCTCCCTTTTCCCAGCATGGCTCATTGAGGGTTTCGGGGAGGGAGCGTTAGGATTCTGTGGACTTTGATGACTCTTGCCCCAACATCGTCTGAGCGGAGAACGGATTTCGTAGTGACAGAATGCTTTCAAGAGCTTCAGATGGATGGTCTGTGATTTTTCACCATTTGGATTTTATGTCTCATGATTTGATACATTTTCGCACTTTCGATATATTTACAATATTAGTTCGGATATCAAATTTGATTGAATCGGTATCAATATCAATTGGATATCAATCAAATAAAAATATCAATCTCTTTGTGATAGACGTATTGAAGCACCAGCTCTGGTATATAGAAAATTAATGGCTCATGTAATTTTAATAAATTTGAACGAGTGTTTGCGAAAACCATTATTTCAGATCGGAGAAAAGAATGAAATGTAAGGTCTTTCATTGCCCATTAAAATCATTAAATTACCTTCACACTTGTATATAAATCTTCATCTACAAGTATTAGACACACCCCCTGCTTTTTTTGGACCCGCTGCATTCTTGACACTTGAACGCTTCTGGCATTTTAGAGATTTTTCTATAATTTCTGAGCAATTTCTCACGCTTCAAGTGCTTTAATTAAACAAAAAGTAAATCGCTGTAAAGCAAATCACATGTAATTCGCTAAATTTCAATGAAAAAAATTTAAAAGATTGCGTTTCGCGCATATTTAAATTGTTTAATTTCTAAGTCATTTTGTTAAGTTCTAGCACATAAAAAATCCTCTTTCTGGCAATACTGAGATTTTTGTAAAATAAATTTTCAGTCTTTAAATACATTAAATTAAAACTAATTGGGCATGCAAATCGCTAAATTTTAATGATAAAGAAGGAAAATTCGCGTTTCGCGCAGTATTAATTATTTGTAATTAATTACAAAGTTGTTTACCAGAGATCAAGCGCATTAAATCAGTATAAAGCCTGGGCTAGACAAAATTACCAGGTCGCCTCCTGAGAGTTTTAGAACGAACACGCTTTAACAAATATCTCAGAGTATATCTTGAACAAAAAATAAGTTTGGAAGGAAAGTTTTAAGAAAAATTGAGGTTCATCCAATCTCACAATCATTTTCTTGTAAATTTTAGCATATTTTACACGACAAATAAACACAAAATAATGTACACAAAAATCATTAGTTTTAAGAACCTGGATTAAAAAAATTGCACTTCGCGCTGATTTAACTTGACGGTTGGTTATAATTTCTTAGTAATTGAGGAAACTTCTATCGTCACTTGCAATTTATTTTACCCAAAAGTACCATGTTTCGCGCAATTTCGTTATCAGTTGCCTGTAATTTTACAGAAATCGTAGACTCCGAGTCTCAAAGAATTTTCTATATAATTTTGCAAAAAAAATATTCGATTTCAAGACTTCTGTTTAAGAAATTTGCGCTTCCCGCAGGTGTAACGCAACCATTAATTAAAAATGCTCAATAATTAATTAATCATTTAACCCAAAAAATATACCACGACTATACAAAAAATATATATTTGCGCTTCGCGTAGTTTACTGCAATTTTTCAGAAAGTGAAAACCTGTTGTAAAATTCACTCTAATGAATTAAAAAAAATAATAACCAATATACTGTAATCATTTAGTAATTGCTGCTTCAGCATCATAATGTTTTAATTTTATTCAATTATTCAAATTGGTTCAGCTATACCATAATTGGCCACTGTGTAACTTTATCCCAAATAATTAACATGACCAATACAGAAATGTCACTGCGTGGCCCTTGAACCTTCTGCTAGCTTCTACCGTCTACCCCTCAGCTCGAAGAGCAATAGTCCAACAAGGATTTTGTCCTCTTCCCAGATTTAAGGTACCATTCGATGCAATAGCACAACAGTAAACTTCAGTACGTCTATAACGATACACACACAAACTGCATGAATGTATTCTTTCCCCCACCATCTTTTGTGGTCCCCTGCATGCATTGCTGGCCTTTATTTTCACCTATATACACGGTGTACACGCTCGTATACACGAGCTTATCTGATAGACACGAAGCCAGCAGTGTCACCCAGATCTGCGCAATTGTATTTGCAAAAACCATACAACAATATGTCGGTATGTTATGACTGCTGGCGGTTTGCTTAAGTTGGTCTAGATTATTTAGGAAAATGCCAAACACGCAAATTATTACAATTATTACTGATTAACACGTGCGGGATTTCAGAAGAATTACACTCAACCTTTTAAGATGCTTAAAAGTCTAAGATTAAATTCGTGGATTGTTATCCGCAATCGCAAATCCATTACGTGAATCGTCCAGTTGTTTGAAACCGCCTTATCAAATGGCTCACCCGCAGAACACATACGTTCACCGTGATTGCCAATTTAAAGGTTGCTTCACGCTGTCGAAAAATAACAATTACTGGTTGTCCCAGAACTATTCGCCAGAGAATATTCTCGGCGCTTAATCAGTACATTTCGAATGACATTAAAACATATTTTACCCGGGATTTGAACCCGGAACTATTGCACCACAAGTCAGAAATCTCATCCAAGATTCTCTCATATAGCTGAAACTGGGTATCGTGGATCGCACAAGATTTAAGATTGCGTATGTGCTGAAATGCTATTCTATTAAATCTTTTTTAACTGTTGGGAATTATAATATCTAACTGATAAAAAATCGACATCCCCCATCCGTTATACGCTGCGGTTCGTCAATCAGATTCTGACAGGATTGTTACGAGACGGTCGCTTGCACTTGTTGAGAGCGAACCGAGCGCCACAAGTCCGAGATTGGGGGCACACTATTAATAAAAACGTGTGTCGCCAAATATATATTTAATGGATGGGGCTGTCACTATAATAGGCTTACTCCGTGCGCGGATCATTAAGCCTGCACACGTCGAGACAAGCTTGGAAATACAATTAATTATTGGAAGAGATGCGCCAATAGCATGACCATATCTCCTGTATTTGCAGTCGGCCCGAATGCTCTTGGAAATGAAATCTCATTTCTGGGACGAGAATGGGACGCCCCCCCCCCCCTCCGCTTATTCCGCCGTCGTCTAAACCGCCTCCTTCTGAACCACTTCTCTTCTACCCCCTTCACACTTTGGCAAATAACATGTTGCGCACCAACGCGATGGTGGGGACGCCATTAAATTAGACTGTAAACAACTGCAAACGGCGCTTAGCACAAAATTACTGACCACATTACAGGGTGCTTTACTTCATGCTCAGTCAGTAGCAACCTGAATGGTACGCGATAACATCTAAAATTATCCTTTATGTAGTTGACTGGCGAAATAAACCACTACACTGCAACATGCAGCAATAGGAACAAGTAGTTTTTTCTACCGTAAAATATAAGGTGTTCTCACATATTGCGCTATTTCAGTTTCAACTGATAGACTACATTATCTGTCTAACTATTTTATGTTCCCGTGATTTTATATATTTCATATAGTTATCAAGACTTTTTTTATTGTGTGGCATGCTCATTTCTCTGGTTCTTAATTGAGTTAAAACTCAGTTTTGACTTTATGGTAATGTAATACAAAAAAAAAATAGTTAAATTCAGAATTGCAGTTGACGATGATGAACTAATACTTTGTGAGATTGTTATGATGGTTATGTTGCGCAATTAATTAATACACTTTTACCAAGCACCTAATCTGCAAGAGGGATGCTGACCACCCCCCAGCATGGACGAATTCTATCAGCTAAGGATTCAGTATAATGTTGCAAACCGGTTAATATTTGTTTTTGTGAAACGGCCTGAGCACGATGAGTCGCGGATGGGGGCTACAATAATCCCCAAGTTAAAACCTCCAAGGGTACTCAAGAATTTGTTCTTGTGCATTAAATGAAAGCGTTGTAGCGATCTTAAAATCGTTATTAATGTCGCGAAACGGAGCATCAAAATTTTAGGGTGTCGTAAAAGTGACGTCACTTTTGCTGGCTGTGTCGTAAAATAACAGTTTGGCACGCGAGACCAACTAACGCACACGTGTCTCAAAAATCGTTAATCACATTACATTCCCGCGTTAAGGTAGCAACTTTTTCACTTTAAAAAAAGCTCATTCTGCAAAAAAAAAGTATTAAAAAAATACAAAATGATGCTGAAGAAGTTTTTAAAGAATGTCTAATTTCAATTATAAAAAAACTTTTATCGTTTTAGGAAACAAACTGGCAGATTGCATTAGTACACGCGTATTGAACGAATAAGGTAAGTTGTTCTGAAAGTCACAGAAAGTCTAAGAAAAGGGGAAAACGTAAATTGTGACAATAAATTTAATGATTATTATTAACGTTATGATCACTCGGTGAAACGATTTTTCATAAAACATTTCCTGTTTGCTTTAACGCTTAAATGCAAAATGCTCAAAATATTAAACAAAAATATATATATGTATTGTGAATATTAATTAAATTTGGAATTCTTCTCACAATTTGTCAATTTTCTTAATTCTTCGGATGTCCGCCATTCATTTATGCATTCACGTAATGCGTACTCGGCATCTAAATCTCTTTCGAGTCTGAAGTTTCAGAACCATTCCCACATTGGATAACCAGATCAATTAAAGCCCAGAGGAATGGAATCGTAGCGGTTCTAAATGTCACTGGAGGCGGCACGGGACACGCACCGTTCGTAAAGTAAGAAAGCATCCAGGGAATTTGGCCAACAATTTTTCTACTTCCCTGTTCCCCTCCCTCCCTTCCCTTTTTTTTCATCCCGTTTCCATTTTGTCGTTCGTGCATGGTGGTGACTCAGTTCATGTTGCTGGAACCGCGATCAGAGGCCATACCAACACTTTTTTTTCTTCCTTGCAAGGAAAACCGTTTTCGTTCTACTTGATTACTGTAGGGAAAATTCGAGCTCGCGCCAGCGACTGAGCCATGGATATAAATAATGCTCTTCTATATATCGACTGACCATAAATAATGTAATCCAATTTTATTCGGCTGCATTCCTCCCCACACACCTATCACAATTCCACGCCATTTTCATATATCTTTAAGGGGGTGGCGTAAGGGGGAGGGCGGTGGGTTGCGCGCAACAAGGCATAGAGTCTCGAAGTGTTTATGATCACGAAACTACTCTTTGCTCACACACTCAAGCAAATAACATTTATCACACACAAATGAAAAACAGTAACATAAAACGTAGAATTTAGACCAATTTCAAGATTGCCCATGGCTCAATTTTTGTCTAGTTCATCAGCTATTTGAAGTGACGTGTTCGTGTGTGTGTGTGTGCGAACCCAACTTCTTTGTCAGTGCGGAAGAACTTTCCAAATTAAGCATATTCACACCATTCGAACGCCTTGGAGCATCCCCTATCCTAGCTGCGAATCCACTAGAGGGGGAAAAAGAGAGACAAGATAGACAGACGGACAAGATTGACGACGGAAATTGGCAACCAATCCAATCACTTGGTAGAAGATGGTTCACCAAACGGTGCTGCCCTCGAGCGCCACCTGACGGCGTTTTCTTTATGATGGGGGTACACCTATGTAATGGGGTGTTTAGATCATTTTGATTCAAGAAATGTTAACGACTTGATCGGCACCTGTGGACGTCGCAACAAAGATGGCCGCCGCTCCAACGA
Organism: Mycogona germanica; assembly: GCA_034698785.1. Classification (NCBI taxonomy): domain Eukaryota; kingdom Metazoa; phylum Arthropoda; class Diplopoda; order Chordeumatida; family Chordeumatidae; genus Mycogona; species Mycogona germanica. The sequence goes on from JAQGBY010001020.1 coordinate 26,101, forward strand.
GACGCGATAGGCCGGCCATCTTTCGTCAGCTTAATTGACCCTATACGTGTTCGAAAATGTGTGCAGGCCAGGGTTCACGCAGTTTAAGGCGTATTTGAGAAAAACTGTCTCAAGATAAAATTTTACACAGATTTAAAAATAATTTTTCCTTTTGCGTGGGTTTCGAAAAGTAAGGGAGATTAAAAAGATAAACACAGAAAATACGTGTGTTACATGTCGCATGCCCAAATACACTATTTTTTCCATTTCTTATATAATTGTCATCATTCATTTTTAAGTGCCATTCGAGATAACGTTATTTGTCACTGAACGGATCTTATCACGTGATAAAGGTAGTGGAGATAGGTGGGATGGTGAAGGGGGGGGGGGGTGGTGGTGATAGGGGTTAGAGCCGTATAAGCCATTACCAGTTAATTACGGTCGATAGCGCGCCAAGGTGTTCCCGTCCTTAAATAGTTATTCTATCTCGTTCTCACATTCGTATTCCCTTATACATACAGTATGTCTCTCCCCGTCCGTTTTCATCCCTTCTACTGTACAATCGACGCACTTGGGAACCTCAACCAATCAAAATTGAGCCTAATCCCCTTCCTTTTCCCCTCCCTATACCATTATTGAAGTTCGAATGCGATCAATGGCTCACTGTGTATATTCCAGTTCTGATCCACGAGGAAATTGGAAATATTCATCAAATTCAAAACACAAAATCCCCCGTTCACAAGCGCCATTGGGAGTCATCCGGATCAGCCGGCAATCATTTTTTTTTCTCTCACGAAATCGCCGCTGTCTGGGGAATGAAAATCACAAAGTTGCTATATGATGTACATGCATCTGTGCAGGCTGTACCGTTCGTTGCACTGAACACAATACGGAACTGCGATCGCTCAAAGGTTTGAAATGACCTTTGAACGGGGGTCGGGGATCGTCATCAACGTTAGGTAAATGCCTGTGTTTGTTAAGTGTTGGCCGATGATAACGGTAATGTTGGGTGCTCTTTCAATGGTTGGGTCTCTCTGTATTTTGCAATTCATGCTAAAAAAAAATACTAACAACATTCAGAGATTTCTCTGGCGTACATGAAGGGCAGCAGAGATATTGTCTTTAGGAGGAATCACAAAGGCATCTTAAAATTAGTACTTCTTACATGGAATCGAATAATTTGTATTTTATCTCAAAATGAGTACTCTTTCCATGTATGAAAGACTCGTTCTTTTTGTAAAAGTAGTTTTGAAAGTAAACTCATCGAAAGACAAAATCTCTGCACAAGTATGAATAATGAAAGTTGTACGCCAAAAGGTTTGCAAAAGAGGAAAAAATTCCTAGGACAATATATACAGGTTCATAAGCATGTATCCATTTTGTATATACAATAAGCAATTCATTTTCTACATGTCCACGATACTGATCGCTCTCCATGTCTGCTTCAGACTGTTTCAGGGTGTTATCTTGTTTCTCTAATTGCACCTGAAAATGGAATTATTTTAGGATAAAGGAGTGCCGAGATGGGCAAAAACTATTTACGAGTCACGATAATCTCGGAACATGCGTTTCATGTCACGTTCCATCGGTCTCCAATTTGTGCAATCGCCAGCCACGCAGTTGGGGGTGGGGGTGGGGTTATATTCAAAGAATATCAGGTTTCTTTTAGGCAAAATGTGTGTGACGTATTCACGAGAATGTTGAAGGACGAAACAAGTTATTCGGTGAACGTGAACAATTTATTTATAATGTGACTGCGTCAAACGGATGCGGCAAACTATATGTACTAGGTGTGGCGTAGTTGAAAGTAAGCAACTATTTAAAAATGCGATGAAGATGAAGAAAAAATTTCAAATCAATTATGTTCGGGTATGGTTAAACATCGCACATTTTACACTGAACATTTGGCGTTTTGCTCCGACATTTTGTCAACAATCACATGGCAGTTTGAGCGTAATCAATTCAAATCTTTCCTCGCATGTGATTGATTGTTAGATGTAAACAAAGTCGCATTTCCATAAAACAAAATGTGAAATGGTACTAATGTAATTAGTGTAGTGGGTTTACTATTCATATCCTTTGTTTTTCATTACTATACAGAGTAAGTAGATGGTACAATTGCAGGGCCTGCGAAAGACACTTTACCTTATCGTTACCGTTATCATGAAAATAATTGAAGGAGTATCCCAATTTTTCAAATGGGACCGAAATAATTGAAGCATGAATTAAATTTTATTTTTCGGCTGTCAACTATTAAAAATAAAACTTCCATTTCTTAGCCGCCTTGTATAAACTTGTCAATTATGAAGTAGTGACGACGCGCTTGCAGCACCCTGTAATCTAAGTATTAAAAGGAGAAGACGCTGTAGCGATAAACCGTAAGCAATCGAGGCGGAGATGCTATCCCATACATACATACTATAAACGAAAAACTATAAGAATGCACATTTTCATCTAATTCCATACGCAAATTCAGTTTCAGACGAAGAAAAGAAAAAATAAGTTGGTGGAGTGCCAGAATATTTTTTTAATCAAATCCTGCTCCTATATTTATGACCGTTTCTTGACGATTGAAAATGTGAAGATCTTGTATTTTACATTCTGTTTCAAGTAATACCCGTTAGCTTACTTTTATAAACAACATATTTTACCGATTATATTTCAGGACTTCCGCAAGTTTAATTTACGTGCATGATCCCAATACATCCATGTGCACAAATTACTGTGATGCCGATATGTTATCAATTCGGAGAAAAATTAAATTATTGTCGATAAATGAACTGGCAAAAAAAAGCAAACAAACAATAAAAAAGGTGATATTCTTGGAAATGTTACCGCATGTCGCGAAACCTTAGTTTCTTCCAGCACACATTTCACAAGAATTTTAATATTTATAAGCGAACTCGGAATACTTCTTGTTGATCTCGACAATTTAACATTATCCGTTTCCCATATGCACAACTGGCACACGACATAAAATTGAATCTATTAATTTCAAGGGCAATATTCAATTGTTGTACATCGGAAAACAGCATGACAGTGTTTCCACTCGGTTTTATGTGTCTAAAACGCATATTCGTACAAACGAGTTCTGCGGTTATTCTGAACTTCGCCATTCCGAAGATGGAATTCCCCAATTCCCCGATTTCCCAACGCCACCACCCCATCCTCCTCCACCTTCCTGCCCAGGACCGTTTCTGCTTGAGTTGTCCCGGAGACAAAATGCAAATGCAACTATAAGAGAGTGCGCGAAAGATAGAAAGACGAAACGCGCCACAGAGAGAGAGAGAGATCCCTAAAGAATTTATTCAATTAAATTGAAGTGCAACGTATGACGTGGCCTCCATTTTGAAACTTGCATTCTTGGCGTACAATCGAATGACGTAGTCATGGCAACGTGGAACACCAATGGAACGGGTCTTGTCGAAGACCGAATAAAATGAAACTCATTGCCCAGTACGTTGTGTATATATATGTGTGTGTGTGTGTGCGCACCCCAGCAGCATACATACACTAGTGTTAGCTCTATGTGTGTCTGTGTGTGCCCAGCAGAAAAGAGAGAACTCTGGATGGGGCTAGAAGAAATAGGGAGGGAGAGGAGGAGGGGGGGGAGAGAAAGAAGGGTATTGTGCGGTATTCTATAGGGTGGCTGCGGGTGAGTGGGGTGAAGCGAGATGAACGAATGGGAGCGAGGGATGGTGGGGAGGGGGAGGGGTGAGTGGAGTTCTTTAACGTGGGTGGGTAAGTCGTAAAAAAGAGAGGGGGAGGGGAGGAGGGAGCTTGAAAAGTGGGTGGAGGAGGAATGGAGGGGAATTGGTGAAGCTGACTGTCGTCTTATCATGAATGCGTGGCTAGAATGCAGGCAGGAGAGAAGGGATGAAGATTGCAGTGGTGGAAAAACTGTGGCGTGCATTATATATTTTTTTTTGGGGTATGTATAGTTTTGCCGGAAGTGGGATCGGATCGTAAGCAGAGCCCCCTAACACCGAAACCTAGAATTCTGCATTCATCATCGTATGAGCTACCGAGTTCTGTATTTGTTAAGGAGATCGATCAGCGTTTCCGCCCAAGTTCATCCCCGTGGACAACCTTAGCGTAGGCATCATGCCTAGGTGGTTGGGGATTTTTCATCTTGTGCTGCTGCTGTGTTGTGGTCGCTTGATGAAAATGTTGACGTAATGTGCACAATGATGCTCATTTCGGGACGTCGTGATGGCGAAAAATATTATGAAAGTGTGAAGGAGCATTTGATGTGACGGAACATAATTTTAATCTGTTGATATATAATAATATTGCGTGTGAGCAATATCAATGCGGAATAAAAATAAAAATGTTGGATTTATTTCAATGTGGATGGTAATTTTTTTTTAATGTATGCCATTAATAAATACGAATACGTGAGATTTTATAGATTAAAAAAATCATTATACGAGTGCGTTAAAAAGCGCAAGTCGGCATTTGAAATAAAAGTATGATCATCACTGATTCAGAGGGAACACATATTCCACATCGATAGAAATGCGCGTTTTACAAAATGTAAAAACGCCAGGGAAAAAAATAAGCCCAAGTTCTTCGCGCGTTTGAACTGATGAAAAATGTTCTTTGGGAATTTCTGAATTTGCGTTCGTTTGGCCTGTGGCAAAATTATCAGCAAACGAAAGAAACCGAAGACCAGTTGCTGCTAGTCGAACGTCGAAATTCCAGTTGCTCGCAATTTTGTTCATTAACCGTATCGCCACCTGGCGGAAAAATCTGCAACAATAATTGAGCGAATGCGTAACAATTTATGGTCTCAAATTGTATAATTGAACGGAAACAGCCGCTTATGTGTCATTAAAGTACCTCCAGTAAATTATGCAAGTTGGCCACCTTGAAAAAGCAAATGGTGCATAACGAATCTATGAAAAATAATTCCTGCCTCAATCAGTGATTATAGCGCGGTGCTTACATTGTCAGACATCTTCTACGTTATCCTGTCTTGTTTTTGACAATCAAAAAACAATTGAATTATCAGGAGTAAATAAAAAAATATTGAAACTGTGAATTATAATGGACCATAACTGCTGGGCTATATAGCTACGGTGAGACACCATATTCTTTTCTGTGGTTTGCTTTTTCAATTTTATAAACTACTAAAGCACGAGTATAATCAACTTAATTTTGCTGATGATTCATTTAATGTTTTAAATAATGAAGATTCATTGATTGCACTCATGAAAACAAATGCCTCATTAATGGTCTCAAAGAAATCCTGACGCACTTTGTAAAGTGACGTATGGAAAAGAAAAGATAAAAATACACTAGATTCGAAATAGATAACTGTGCATTTGCAATAAAATTCGCTTCACTAGAGTAACCGTCCTTAATGGCTGCCATGAAATAATGGGGATATCATTATGTAAGATAATGGAGTTCAATTTGAATTGGAAACGATACATGTAAAAACAAAGTACTCGTTAATATACGAGTACACAGTCTATGGACATGAATATGTGCGTGCAGTGTATAATGTTCGTGCATATGATTGCGTGCTGGTAATGATCTTGGCTATACAGTGTACTATATTACAGTATAATTTAATGCGCCTCCCCCTTCATTGAAATCGCAGATACATCACGGATTGACTTTTATGGTGAGCAAATTTCCTTTCACAAAATGTACAGCGATCAGTTCAATTAAGGTATGCAGCCGTAATGTTGAAAACGATGCGACTTGCGAATGACAAAGGCGCACTAAATTGTTGCTAGCTTATATTTTGTTTAATATGTGTATTTAAACAGCTTGTTCCGAGGAAATGAAAGTAATGACGAATGAGGAATGCAAATAATTTATTGAATTTTGTTTTTCGTTTTGTTAATTTTTTTAAACATAAATTTGGATTTTTGTTAAAAAATAGTTGAGCCCTTGTGCTGCTTCGCCATCCCGGGGGCTGCTGTTTGAACTTGTACATCAACCCAATTATTTTTCATTTGGAATCAATTTTTACCAGTTATTTACATCGTCAACTAGTTGGAAATCATTTAATTTATCAATTTTTATAGCTAATACTTTCACATAGATTTAATTGCAAAAAGGTTATCACGTTAGTGAATGCGCATTGGGGGCGCTGCGAACACAGTAAAAATTATTTCGTCGGTTATAGATTGTGTTAATTGGGTGATCTCGAGTGTTCAGATTCAGATTGTATCAGCGATTGTATATAGACGGCATTTAAAGATGCTCAAAAATTTTTTAAATGCGTCACCCGACATGAGATAAGTTGAAAAAGAAACTAAAAAACTCTCGAGTACTTTCTCAACGCAGTTGATCCTGCAATGTGTGGGCATGCTTAAAATGGTTATTTGAAGAATGCATTTTTACAATAATGCTCAAGACGAGATACTGAGCTCGTCTCGCGGGAAATCCTAAATTCCCTAAATTTGGGATGCGCGACAATCCGCTTTAACCAGCGAAAGTGGAAAGGAGGTGGGGGGCGGGGGACGATATTAGCTTTTGTGCGAGGAACGGCTTTTCATGGCGATGTCACAACGGAATCAGGAAAACAGGCAATAACCGAGCGAAAAAGGAAGCGCACGCGAAAGATATAATGAAAGAGCAGCGGGTTGACGAACAAAAAAAAACTAGCCAGAGCAGAAAGCTCTGACACACACACACACACACATGTGATGAGGCCTCATCTCTCAACACTGACACCGGGATTTTGCAGTCGGAAGCTGTAGAACGATCTCCGTAAACAACGGCGCATGCGCAGTACTACCAACGTCCCCCCCTCCACCCAAGTTCCGCCGGGTCCCCCGCGCCATTCGTGCTGGCGCCAGCAACACAAGCGCCACCTATTCGAAAACAAACACCAAAAAAAAATTATTTCCGGTTCACCGTCCACGCAAACGAGAAACGACAACCGAGTTGTCCTTTGGGAGTGAAAATTACCGTCGCCGTATATGTAAGTAAATAAAAAGGAGAGTAAAACTTGAACCGCAGTGGGACTCGAGAAAACTACTGTGTGCTTGCATATAAACTGAACAGTTTTGACACGCTCTAAAAGTTTGGGCTCCGGTCGAGACCAGACTGTCTCGTCTCGACTTAAAAAGTCATAAACCGAGTTTAGCTGCTTTTCCGAAAGAACCTCTGTAGGTCTACCCTTTTTTCATTCAACCCCTACCTTCAACCATTAAGAAGCGAACTTTACCCTTCCCCTATATAAGTAAACGGTCGTTGTCTTAATAAGGCCTAAATGCGTCTAACGGCATCCACTATTAAAGGAAAGGCGTGCCAGTCGTCATGAAGAAAGAAATCACATCGTTAGTTGAGCAATAGGGTGATCATATAATCTCGAAATTTCCGGTATGTATTGCCTAATTTCGTGGAATTAAAGCACGCCGGGTTCCCCCAACAAACTTTGTTGGATCGTCGCTGTCAATTTCGTGAAATTACGGCTTTCACATTTCCAGACAAATTAAAACAGCTCACTTTCCTAGCCGGTGAACGTGGTTCGGTGGTGTAATGGTTAGCGTGTCGAGCTGTTATTCCCGAGATCGCGGGTTCGATTCCCGGCCAAGACCTCTGGAATTTTTCGGGCGAGAGAAATTCCTACGCACGCCTTCCTTCGGAATGGAAGTAAAGCCGTGGGA
>JAQGBY010001021.1:0-33709 GCA_034698785.1 Mycogona germanica
TTGCGTGCTCATAAACACTTGATTATTATCAAAGATGGACATTGTTCTTCAGTAGAGATTTCTCTGCAATCCAGTTTTACTGTAGAGTACCCTGGGAACGATCCCCTGCAATTCCCTCCTCGTCAAAATAACAACCGGTTCGTGAGATGTTACCTGCGCTTCTGTGCGCTTGGGTCTAGCCAACCCCCAGAGGATATTTCTTCTTCAATACCGGCAATTACTTTTATATCTAGTGCATTGTCTACACCAACAAGGGGGGGGGGTTTCCCACAAAACTACAAATCACTCCGGGATGTGTACGTCCGGGCAATTATTTCGATTATCCGGAAACACGCTCGACTTAGCTTAGTGACAATCGGATGGGGGGAAGGGGTCGGACATTGATCGGCTGTGTTGTTTTGATTTTTTGGCTATTTAATTGTCAACTTCAAAAGGGGCGCAATGCAGATTTTAAACATGCGAACAATTGTGTTTTAGGAGATGGCGAGAGAACCTAATTTCCACTTGGCTCTGGTTTGGCGAAGCACACCCAACAGCGACAATTGGAACCAAATGTTGCAGGTTTTGGTTCTTTGAACTCAGAAGTTATAACAAAATCATGTAGTTATAGAATAGAATTAGGCAACAATTTCACCCATTTCTTTTTCGTTAGTTAGTCAAACCAAAATTGTCGAGAAGCGGAAATGTTTTCTGATTGTTTTGGTCGATTGTTTGTTTTGTTAAAAATTCAGGGATTTACATTTGAGAAAATTAGTTTATGCACTAGAAGAATTACATTCTGTGTATTTATAGATTTTATAAATAAACCGTTTCGTTCAATGCGTCATTATTTATATTGTTATATTGTCAATATAAAAGAAATTCTTCGCAATGTAATGACACCATTTTTATGAATAACACTGTCATATTCCAAAGTACATATCCTGGCAAGTAATCTTGGTGGTTATTAAGATCGCGATTAAGATTTCTCATGCTCCTTACACTGCCGACCAATAAGGATCGGCGGGTTACGAGCGCTTAAACAGAGATTGGAAAGATGCTCACTGATGACAAAACAATCTGAAGATGGCAGTAATGGCCAGACATGCTGGCAAATGTGAAATTGACTTTTTAAGCACTGTATACATGAATATACTGTACCTTTTTGGAGGTTTGCCGACGACTGTGCGATAGCTGCCAGCAGGCAGAGTATCAACCCCGGGATCAATAGCATCTTGGCCGTTCGATATCTTCGACGCGTTCCGGGCGCGCTCAAGAGACGAGCCAGAGGAGCGATTTTGGGATAATTGATCACCTCCTTTTTGGCACTCGTTGAACGTGGGAGTGGGAATCCAGACGGGATATATTCGCGAATATGGGTACTGGTTTTATAATCCGTCGGGTTAGGAAGAGATCACGAAATTCGAATTTTCGCTCCCACTAAAGAAACACGCCGAACGTTTTGGGAGAACACCCGAGCGCGAATGTGTGAACGAGAGTCGTTTTATTCTAATCGAGTTTTGATATCAAGTATTCTATTGGGGTGCGGCGTGTATTAGGGTAGACGCTCGTTTCGGAGAACCGTAGACGATCGTGGCGAACCCGGCGGCGGATCCTGTCGAGGCGGTGTCGAGTGGGTTAAACACCGGACATGTTGCGGTTGGTGGGAAATATAGTTCCAGTCCCACGATCGATTTTTCTGCGCCGAGCTGAGCTGTCGATTCTCGTCTCCTCAATTTCAATCCAAACAAATTTTTAAAAATTGATTAATTATCTGGATGAGTGATGGGGGTGTAGTGGAGTGGTGATGTTTGTCTGTTTTGGGTGCTGGGTTATCCCGGGTGGTTTGTGCTGAAGTTGGACCGGGATGGAGTTCCAGATGGTTTTGACTTGAAGAGGGGGCCCGTTCACCAAGCGGTTTTGTCTGGAGCGTCCTCGTGTGTTTGAATAGAGCGTGAGAGCGCTCTTTTTTGCTGTTGTCGCGCGCTACCAAAATGCTCCGTTTAGCGGCTCCGTGGGGGGACGGGCCGCTGATCCCTTTACCTCAGTGGTGGATTACTGTGCGACGCACCCTCGTGGTTGTTCAGTTACTGCAGACATCTAGATGATCATTACAAATGCTTCGTTGTTGAGAAAGTATGTCCAATTACGACTACGACTGCGCTGTTGGCAAAGATATTCGAATGAGGCACCGAAAGTTGTCTTTGCCTACATGCACCCAATCCAGCAGTGATTGCGGAATCAAGGGGTAATTGTGCTTGTAATTGTGTGGTTATTAAGATTTGATGTAATGTTTTTCGGTCTAGATCAGAAATTAACGTCTATCTGATTGATTGATATTGTAATTGTAATTTGTTCGCTTGTGCATCACAATATGCAACTACAATTACATTCTCTATTTTTTTAAATGTCTAAATGTTTGATAATTTATTTTTCTCAATTTGTATAAGTATCGTTTCTGCCATTTGAACCAAACTGTTTAATCATATTTTTGCTTATTGAGCAAATAAGTACTGGAACAAACCAAAAAGAATTTTGGCATGTCTTAAATACGTCTTAACAGCACTTCGTAGATGTTTGTTCTCGTAAAATTTCAATAAATTTGCGAATTTGTTTAGAATTTTGTAAAATTATACACGATATAACAATTTACACACTTTTTTAATGGCATTGTCAAACGTCACAACAATTTACAAAGCGTCACCATATTTGTAAATAAACTAAGTAGAATAGAAATTTATTCGGAAACTAAATGTAAATATACATTGGAAAACTAAGGCAACGAAAACAAAGGTTTTGACTTTTCCGTTGATGGATCCTGCTTTGGTAGGTGAAAGTTAAAGAATCGCTGTTCGTCATGATATCGAGCGGCCTGTCCACCCAATGGTTCTCCAGATGTAGTAAATCCCAGTAGGAAAGCACTGCCGTTTAATTTTATGTTAGGTTTGCCATTGCTGATGGGAGTACAATCCGCCTTTTCCGCTGCACCGTACTACGCAAAACCCCCTAGCCCCCTTTTCCCACATCCCCCGCACGGGCATCCTTGACTCCTCCACTTCTTGTAGCCTTCTTGATGCAATTTGGAAGGTTTTTCCCGCCGCCCCCGTCTTCTCCCGTTTCCTCTCTGCTGTCTTGGCCAGAACGATGGTGATTGAGGGCGTTATAGATGGCGCGACAGTCGACCGATTGGCTCCATGAGAACACTTGGACGAGATCGAAAGTGTTTCGACGAGTTAAGAGTTTCTGCTGCCGGTGAACCGTCTCCAGATACTAAAGGCGACGTTTTAAAGACTTTAGGCGATTAAAGATGACGTGATTCTTTTTTCTTTAATGGTTGACGTTCAAATAAATTGACAAAATTGCTATCCCAAGTTGCTCATCTGGTTGAGTGGTTTTAACATCATGAATAGTTTACTCAGTCAGTCATTGGGTGTATTTATGAGGTGCTGACGTTCTTGTTGGGTGTGAAGGATGGCTATTGTTGGCATCAATTTTCTACGGGTCATTGCTAGTTAAGCGCCACCTGCGAAAGTCATGTGGTTTGTAAACCAATTGTCCACTCGCGGTTGAGTTATTTGTGTTTTAGTTTAATCCGAATGCGGTCCGATGAGAAAACATGTCGATACCAGAGGGCGACTATGCAACTTTAAAACCAGTTTGCTATCTTGTTTCTTTTCGATCGACCTTGTTCGACGAACAGGGGGGTGTCGGTGTGCTGTTACATGAACGGGTGGAACTGTGTCAGGAACGCTTTGTGTAGCGACGACACAAGGTCAGCCTATTTGTGAATATATGAGTAGGTTTTTTCCGTCTTCAATTTCAGAATAATTGTTATAATTGTCATCAACAACTTCAGTGAGTTAGTTCCTTAATTCCACAAGATGGCATGGCTCTGGCGAATGACCAGTTTGGCCATGTATACTCTGGAGAGAAACTCGGACGTTTCTGGATTCCACCTGTGACTCCACTGGATTCCACTCCGTGAAAACTGCAATTTGTGCAATATGCAATATGCGAACATATTAGCGCGCTCACGTTAATGAATAATAAGCAACCGGTTTTGAGATGGTATGAGCTGTTCGCACCAATTGGGTTTTGGTGCCGTGCCTTTGGAGACATTTTTAATTTAGTTCTCGCCGCTTGTGGCGCTTTCAAGTAGACTGACAGTCAGAGTGTTCTTAGTGGGTCAGTCTGCCATGAAACATTTTGAGTTTGTCGATATTTCACTTTTGATATACGTCGGTGAAATGTCTTACCATTTTTTCAAAACTCTAGAAATAAGTAGTTGAGTAGAAGCCGATGATAGTAATAACAAAATATATAAATTGATTGATGGACTGCGATACGGTCGACAAATTTATATTTATTTAAATTTATTGGGTAGTGATGAAAGTTTTAGGTGGGTTCAACCGTTTGTCTCTGTGTTTCTCAATTTATCTCAATTCAATTTTCTGCAATAAGTGAAGATTAGAAGTAAACTTTATTTATCGACGACCTAGTTGTCGACCCTCGATTGCAATCCATCAATCAATTTATAGATTTTGTAATTTTTTATCATTGAGCAAATAATAACATCTGAAAAATTGTCCGATGTGTGTCTGCTGTGTAGATGCCAACAGTGTCATCTTAGGAATAGGTTCGTAGATCGTATGTGTAGTGCTCGGGAATTTCGGGGTTTGCCCTCGACGAACACTGACAAAGAGTCCCGCTACTACTCCGTTTTTCACATCCACGTTTGCTACCACCACCACCAACCAGTCCACCACCACCACCAAGACTCTTTTCCCCCATTCAGTCACCACTATCAGCCAGCTGCTGTTGTTGAGGTCTGAGGAAGAGCGTGTGCGTAGGACACATCTGATCCGGGCCGGTCCATTTCGACGACGAATTATCTGCAGGGAGAGTCTACCCCGTACTAGGGTGACTACTCCGGGAATATCAAATCTGTCTTTGTTGTGTTAGAGACCCCCAGTATTCGTCCAAAGGTTCTTTCGTATCGGGACTCCAGCAGTGTCACTATCTAAGGATTTCTTGTGTCTATTTCTGCGCCATCTCCATTGGATTATTTGTCGAAATTATTCCGTCGTGTTCAGTGTGGATCCGGATATCCAGCTGCCGTACAAACTCGGTTTTTGGATTAAAATACCTCGTGTGTTGCGTGTGGTCTCCTCTACGTTTTTCCAATATCGCAAGTCTTGCGACAGATCTGAGGATCTTAGTCGGAATCCGATAAATACCATGCGCGTGTTGGCGCCCGTGTTGCTGCTAGGGGCAGCACCGTCGCGAACGGGGCTCGTGCGGGGAGTTGCTGGCAGGCGACTGCTGGGTGTGGCGATTGGGGCGCTCCTGGTGGCGGTGGCTGTGGTTCTGCCAGGTCAGTTTCACCTCTTACGTCTTGACAATTTGATTGTTGTTGTTGCGTGTAATTTTGTGATTTGTTTCTTAATGGGGTGTATTGTGTTCCTGGTGTGTCCTTTTACCTGATGACACCTCGCGTGATGGAGGCGGAGCGTGACTAGCGTGATTCGGGAGAGATGGTGGGGGCGCCCTGGGCAGGTGGTGGAGTATGCGCCACCACGTATTGCGCTGGGAATTAAAACACATTCGGTTAAAAGGAACTTTTTTTTACGGATTTGTTATCAAAATTTTGTGAACGTGAAGACTCAATATTTTTTACTGTTTCTACGTTCACTATTTTGAGTTTGTCGAACGATTAATTAAATTTCTTGACTACAGTTTGCTATGTAATTACATTTCCGTTTACATTACATCTTGGTTATTGAATCTTCAGACGAGCTGTGAACTTCGACCTCTGCCGCGATCGAATTTAGCGACATGTTTTCATTCATGATTGAATTATGACATCACGAAATAATTACCACAGCTGCAGTGTCACGGTCACAACTGCTGACCAATTCTAAGAGTCAAATTTGTTTCAAGATTATGAACGATGTTCAAAATGTCAACAAAGAAATATTTTTGTAATCGATTAAAATACTAGTTAATTAACTCTTTGTTGATCTAGGGTATTGTGGAGACATGAATAAAATAGAATAACAAAATGTTATTATAGCAACTTTCGGATTATGACGCTAAACAATCTAGCTTTGTGTTTCTATTTTGCTATTATAGCTTTTTTAATAAATCAAAATATTTCTTAAACGTGAGAATCGTGATTCTGAAAAAGTATACGCAGCCTCTATTTAAATCTTATCTGCTAGTTCATGTGGCCGGGGCTGGGTGCTCCTGCCCATGATGCCCTCACGTCACGTAGAAGACCCCCATATTATCCCAAGGGACGACGCACCCAGTAATTAATGGGGTCTCTATCCGGAGCCGTGCTGACGTTTCGTATAATTAGAAAGACGAAGCCGGGGAAGCTGTGCGGAATGATATCTGCCTTTTCCTTTTCCTCATTAAATTGTCTAAATGCCACCTCCGGGATCGGAGGACCGATGCCATCGTAACTGCATGGGTGTGAAACGCCATTTAGACATGGCCTGTGTCTGTCGTTACGGTGAGTGGGTTCACGACCCGTCATCTTGTCCGTACATTGTATAAACAATGTATTTATGATCTCCCTTCCTAACCGCCACCATCCGCCTAAACGGTTCCCGATTTCAATTTTTTGTAACTAAGTCAATGTACTTAAACAAGGCGGCTGAGGGTGAAAAAAATTGGCGTTTTTAAAATTGAGATTCAGAATTTCTGAAGTTCGAGTGGACGACTGCATCGATTTTTCGTTTGGTGGGTCCAAGACACGCAGGAAAAATTGTCGCTCTCCTGGCCATAACCATTTCCCCACTGTGAGCAGTTCTAATGTCCGACGTGTGAACCTCCGAGTCTCCGGAGGATATTGACCTCAAAAGATGCAAATTGGGTCGGCCAGATTTCGTCCGATGAATAAATACTACTTCCCTGGATGCGCAACATGTATCCTATTTCTAAACTGAAATGTGCCCCTCACAAAGCACTAAGAGAGGTACAGAAAATCCTGTAGTGATATACGCTACAGTGAATTTAAAATGCCCTTAAAATGTGAATTTGAAATTAAAATTTACCCCCACCCCCTCAATTTTCTTAGAATATTTTATTTTCGAACTCCCTCACCAGAATATCGTCTATCAACGTATCAAGAGAGGGTCGTGGAGTTCGAACCCCCTAAACGTTTGGCCATTAATTGAACATATAGGAGTATTTTGGCTTGATCATTCGTGTGTTTTTTCTACTTATAAGTTTTTCCTTCTATTTTGTCACAAGACATGTAGGTTGACGGTATGTAGGCCGGCCGGCTGTGCAATCATTTACAAGTGTCTGTATATTTTAGCTGCGTGGACTTTGCGTAAACGTGCCCACGTTTGAGGCAACAGCTCGATTATACCGTGTTAGTGGGTTGAGAATTTTTTTCCTTTTTTATTTATATTTTTCTATGAAGAAATGACAAACGAACGCTACATGCTAACCAACACGTTTACCATTTTAGAGTTGCCAACAGATTATAATAAGCATATAGCATTATGCAGACACAATGGATGTCGACACTGGCGTCGCATAAATTCTCACCATTGTTGTGGTCTCCATTTCCGTTGGTTGTCCTTTCACTTTTTTATTATTATTTATTTTTGACGTTTCTTAGTTCATTGCCAGCCTTTTTTATTGCGGGCGTGTTCGTCATAATATCTTGGCAGAAGCACGTCTGAACAGCAGATCGAGAGCAAACATTTATACAAATTATCTCAAATGTGATATTTATAAAACGAAAAAGTATTTTTCAGTTTCTCTTTGTTATCAACATGTTACGCAAAAATGCATACGAAATACCCTCATGTATTTTTAAGAACAGGTTTAAAATTGTTGAAGTTAATGAACCTGCAGCTCATTTTGTCATGACATTGTCGCCGTTAGTGACTCTTAGTTTTTCATTTTTATATATTTATTATATATGTATATATATTATTATATTTATATAATAAAAATTACCCTTTGGAGCGAAAACTGTCCTGCTCGGTAACCTCTTTCCTGTAGCAGGAGAACGGCATCACTGTCACCCTTGTTTGCAGCTTGATTTGTCTAAAGAAGGCAATCACACAATGCTCTGGTGATATGTGGTGAAAACTCACTATGCAATGCTGCCCCTTTTCTGGCGCTTTCGTCTGCGCAATGTTGCAATGTCCTTTTCGATTCGCCCAGAACCTGCAAGCTCCTGATTTTGACCAAATTCTCTGACGACATATCTATATGGATCCATTTCGTAGGAATACAAAGACACAATAAAACACACAAAAACTTCAAAACTGAACATTTTTACTGTCTCTCCTGCCTCTGGCAAAAACTTGTACTGTTAGGTTAGGCTGTCGTATATTGAGTTGTCCTCAATCTAAAATTCTGAACGGTTCCGTGGTTACGATCGAGGTGTGTGAAGATGTCTGTTTTTCAGTAGATTTGTCAAAGGTCTTCGCGATGGGGTGCGTTACTGGGTTCGCCGACTCAAACCGTCGGTGAAACTGAAAATTTAAACGCGTCTGCCGCTCCAGGTACTTCGAAATTTGTGAGTACCAACGCTGGGTGAGATCAAAGTTATGTGACTCATCTGTGTATAATGCACAATCGATGGCGGTGTTTCGTCGATGTTATTCTCGATGCACCTCCACCCACACGTTTGCCTATGACATTTTCTGCCTATCCTTTCTGCTATGTTGTTGGTAGGGTGACCATGTCGTCCTGTGATGAAATGATTAACTCTCTACGTCGGTTTAACTGATCCGCTAATTGCAATTTGAAACGAATTCCTTGAGAGGCACAGCTCTAACGCACCAAGTCCCATTCTCGGTGCAAGTCTTCGTGGTGGAAAAATAAGGATCGGTGAATCATTGACCGACAGTTTTTTTCCCCTCAAAAATTCATTAGGCTTGCCTCTCTAGTCAGGTTGCTAACCCGAGAAAAATAATAACGAAAAAGAGTCATCAACGTCATATTTTTTTTGTCTACCCACCATGTGTACCGACGCCCTTTTTTCAGTTGTGATATTTGCGATTCTGGTGCATACATGTCGAGCTCAGGGTATACAGGTGTATTTTCATTATAGTGGCACACCCGTTTGGTGACCTTCTGTCCACACCTTCGCATGTCTCACATTCTCGGAGCTTAATTGTACAAGTTTATGACTGGGAATCATCACTCGATTCATTCATTCACTTTCACCTCGCCCCCGCCTTCGTCCACCCGTGCTTGGTCGCAATGGACCTCATTGTCCCCAATTTGCTAACATCTAAACGAAAAATTCGGAAGGGGGGCACAACATTGTGATTCATGCAGTGCAATTTTCGAACTTGGTACGACATTTTTTTTAAATAGTACTTCGAATAATCTGAAGATGGCGATGCTATCAGTTGACTTAGGGTAGTAAGTTTTTGTAGTTTATTTTCATTTTCAGATAAATGATATGTGATTGATTGTTTTTTTTTTAAAATAATTATGTTCACTAGAATCAGCCAAATCACACTTACGATGACAGTTGAACTATCGATCATCGTAGACACTTTTTCGAAAGTGTCGACTAAAGAGTCCAAAAGTGACACTCCTGACCACTTGAACCATTTCAAAAAAGTTTACCATCAAAACCATGGTATCACAAGCAGTGTCGTGTACTGTTAATAAATTTTCAAACATATTACTTGTTTATGTCAAATATTTATCAAAAATACTGAAAAAGCGGATCGATTTGAGTGAGATCGAACCGGTCGAGCACACAAGCACTCTACAAAAAAAATTCTATTTAGTTTTTTGGCTGCCACCATTGGGTTCAAGATACAGAGGAGACTGTTCCAAATAAAACAAAATTAGCATGTGCTTAATATGGATCTTTAATGCTCGCGTGTCGAGGACGCGGGCCAAATATGGGGGTGTATTAATAACACGGTAGTGATGATGCGCGATAGTATGAAACATTCGATATCTATTTAAAAATGTACTTCCGAAATTCGAAACTGTTGGCCAAACTGTCGCCAACTGGAGGACATGTTTTTAAAAAATGTTGCTTTCACCGGAACTCAACATTAATCGTGTTCAACATTCATCGAACACGACTATCGAACAATTATCGTATTATCTTTTAAAAAAAACTATTGAAGCGTGTTTGAGACATGCGAGCATAGCTAATATGGCGCGCCGACATTCACATCTGCGTTATTGCTTTCGAAATAGAAGCGCGTTCCGCAGCCAACCCTTGCCAAATTTTGAAATTGGGGTATCCAGTGTGACAGTTATGTTTTTTTCCCCCGTCCTGTTCGGTGGGTTTCACCCGTCGTCACAAACAAGTGTGACTAATTCCCTTGCGCCTAATAATTCATGGAGATTTGTCATTTATCTGTATTAGGGGTTCCCGCTGGGGTGGCCATGGGGAACCACAATTCGGGGACAACATAATATTTTTTTATCTCGCTTCGAAAACTGATTTCTGCGAATCAAATTGTTTGTGTGATGTGGTCCACGAGCTCTACGCTTTTTTCGCTAGGTGGCGCATATTTATTCATGTGTCAAGCAACAACCGGTTGCAATTTTATCCGCTGGTGTCCCTTAAACCCCTTGGTCCAATTAGACTTTTTGCTGAATGGAAATGTCATCTTGTTTGACTCTAACGAGCACATGCGAGGAAGGATTTCAAATAACCACGCTGGAGATTTTAAACTCACTCATGTGTTTGACCAAACCAAAAGGACATTTCTTAGGAGTAAAACTCGAAATATTTCCAATTCACCGATATCGATAACACAGTCAGCGATCTTTTACAAGTTTACCGAGACAAGCGATTCTTTTTTTAATGTCACCAGAGGGTACCAATAACTCATACGCAGGAAGATGAGGAAGAGTGAGTCCAAAATGGGCCCCCCTGTTTGCTTCAGAATATCGGGCTCTTAGGGGAAGTGGAGATGTGCGTTTACAATTGTTAACTAAATGTCACGAGCATGACCCAATGAGGTGCCCCAAAGATGACAGCCGCGCCATCTAGTAACAAGGCCAGGCTCGACTAATCCTGGATTGGTGGCCATGCGTGTGGCGTCATTTGATGCGCCACTAATATTGTTATTCGAGCCTGCGTCGACCGAGCATCATCGCATAAAGTAAATAAAATAATTGTTCCCCGCCTATTGAGTCAGGGCCGCGCGTCCTCATCAATTAATAAGTGTATTCCTAATTGCCCGAGCGTACGTCAGCCCTGTCACCACGTGATCATTAATGGCGCCACTGGGACACGGGAGGACAGGAGAAAAGGGAGTCATTACGATAATTTATTATGTTCCCAACGCGGTCAGGGAATTAGTCATAAAAATGGTAAATTATGGGTGTGTTTCCATAACTGACTGACCCAGGTGAACAATTTCGCTCGATTTAAGCGCTCGATATTTTGACAATAATTATCGATATCATTTCTTGAACTCATAACTTAAAATATTATTTAAAAAAAACAAATAATATTGTGTACTGCTTTTAAAACCAGTTTGTGAGAGCATTAATGCATGGTTTTTTATTTAAAAAAAAATTAATCCCAGTATCTGTTCAGTACGCTGGAAATTGTGTGGTCATTCTTAAAACAACAAAGTTAGTTTGTCTAGTTGTAAATATTAGTGAAAATAATTAGTGTGTGCATGTAGCAGCAATTGAGCGTTGCCTGTGATTGCGAATAGTTTTCAAACCGAAAATAGAATTTCGTGAAACTAGATCATGCTTTTTTTCGCATTTAGGGTTTAACAATTGGGTGACCTGAATGAATTACCTATTTCTATTTCAGACACTTCCGTTTTTGCGCAGTGCTCCGAGGGTTTATACTCATGCAATCATCTATAGTGTTTCTGTAGACTGAAAAAAGCTCACTCTGTGAGCGACAGTTTTTTCTTTTTCCAAATTTCTCTTTAGGATTATAATTCCCCGAAGTGTGGGGTATGTCGGTCGCCTCGTGGCCTGCGCACCTCCCGGAGTTGGCCCATTCTAATTTGGGGATTTTTTGTTTCTGGACAACTTGCCAGAAATCGTGGTTCACCAACACTGATTCTGCTGAAGTCTCCATTCATGTACCGGTGTAGGTGTTCTGAGGCTAGACAGATCCGTCTGGGTGCCAATTTTCCGACTTGGGGTTTGGGATTTCCCATCCGCTTGCTCTGGTAATGCTTGTGACTGGTGGCCGCTACGCTTTGACATTAGGTGGCGCCGCTAAACGGTGGTCTAGTCGTCCCCGATTCTTATTGGCTGTTGGCGTCGCTTAATTGGTTTCAAGCACTTCCGTTATAGTTTTCCGATCATCGATCTCTATAATCAATGTGACGAACCAATGGACACCTTGAGATATTGAATTACTCGAGAGAGGTCGCTGTGATTACAGTTATTGGATAAACAGTTACGGGGGAACTCGATGTTCCATAGACTTTGTATGTATGGCAAGCATCGGTCTTGAAAATAATAAAATAAAACCGATACAGAGTATTTATCACAAAAAAATTATTGAAACAGAAGAAATATCGGATGTTGACGTCAGATCCGGGTTTCCCCCCCGACAAAATCGGCCAACAATTCTACGTGTCCATTACCAGGCTTCTCTGAAACGGCACCAGCAGGATCGATATCATTTATTGCACTTTCATTTTATCGAGTGCTTCGATTCTCTCACTTCTCACAATCGTAATTAACACAAAGATGGTCCCCCGAGGCTTCACCTAATTTGAGCTGCACTGTATGCGAAATTTAATTTAGTTGACTCGAGCTCATTGAAATACGACACACGTTTATCCGGTTGGTGGTCGGCGCCATTCTCGCCAGCGAAGACCAACGTCTTCGCCGCGCTTATTGAGATGTTGCGTCGGGGCCGGGTGAGGAGGAGGGGGAGGGGGAAAAGGACGAGGCATTCATTATTAAAGGGCGTGAGGAGAAATTTATATCTCGCTTTTCCTGTCACTGCTCCTTACGACTCGCCAGGCGACTCTTTAATCTTCAGAAATAGCGCTGAAGATCTCTGGATCTACGCCCTCATCCGCTCTGCATGCGGGCTCTCCTTCAGCGTTGCAAATTTGGGCGAAAAAGTTTCGGTACAGGGTGTATCCGTTATACTGTTCTTAAACATGTCTCAATATGCCGGAATTATCAGATGCCGGAATATATATACTTTTTTCAGTTTACGCCCTCAGGGCCCTCACAAATTGTTTCAACAATGCGAGGGTCCTCAGTTTCGCATCTTCCCATTAGTAAAATGTTTACTTTGATAATATGAATATTGTAATTTATGGAGGATGTTTGCAAATTAAAAAAATATGGGCGGGCAGTATAGTAGGGAGGTGTCGTGATTGCTGGTTCAATTCCTGGTTCGAGAGACCTTTGGAATTTTTCAGACGACAGAAATTTCTGCAGGAGCCATTCTTAGGAATTAAAGTATAAAGCAGGTGCTGACGTTACACAAATGACGAAGATTGGAGGTCTCGAACCGCAAAATGAGGGGGGAATCAGATCTGGCATGTGCTGCCCTTTGTCCCATGTTGCGAGGCAATCACACAATCCACCGGTTAGACTTTGTTTTATGAAACCTGGCTCGTTTATTTACGTTTTACTCAACGTTTTAGGTCAAAGAAGTAACTGAAATGCCAAGAACTGGCGTGTTGTACTGTAGAAGGATTCTCATCCTATGTGCAAGAGGTCAACAATTTGGATGCCGTTGAATGGACAACGCGTCTTGTAACTCAGGAGGCTATATTGAACGATTCACCTCCTAATAAAATACGACCGTCTTAAGTATTTCCATATGTGGACCGTGTTTCAACTGATCAAATAATTTAAGAATAACTATTTATGTGTTTGAGTGAGTGACACACGCGGTCAGGTCGGTTGTGACCACATGCCTTCGCAGCAACCAGTAATGACCCCGAACCAACATTCTCCTATTCCCCTCACCTATCTCAACATGTACCACCATCACCGCCGAAAATAACCTGTCATCTTTTCCTCCTAATTTGCATTCGAACAACAATGGTTTTAAATGTGGAAGTTGTGGTAGCGAACCAACCCCTGCTGCTAAACCGCATTTGGAATGAATCATTCATCACAAACCTTCCTCCGGTCAAGTTTTTTCTTTGCTCTTCTCCTGGGAGAGCGAAAGTACTAATATGTTCTGGGCTTACGCAGATATCTTCCTTAGATCCCATTTACACTTCTACTTTTTTTTCATTTGTGGAGAAATGTTTTGAAATAGTTCACCAGCTAATGTCACCCTAACAGTTGCGCTTCAAAATTATTTCAAGAAATTTCGTGTGGTCTGAAAAAATATTATTTTTGATTGTTTTTCTTTATCGTTGGTCTACATCAGATCTTTTTCATGAGAACTGGTAACATTGTTTAACTGCAGGTCTCAGGGGGAAGAGACGTACCAGTAGGGCTGCTGTTGTGCCTCATGATGGGATGTGATTACATTTTTTTTTCTGGCCCCGGGAGTAGAAAAATGAGCTTACATTTTTTATGACCCACAAGTGTCTGGCAGGAAACGCCGGGCTCTGAACTTGAGAGCTTGGCCAGTCTTGGAGAACCTCTTGAAGAAGCCAGGCTGCTGGTGTAAATATATATATACCGTGTTTTCATTGGATTGGTCAGATTTTGAAACGCTTTGAATGATTAACTTCGAAGTGTGGCGCATTGGGAATTGAATTTTATCGTCATAGCTGAATCTTCTTTGGGCAATCTTCTTTGGGGAGGGGAGATAAATTTAACGAACCCTTAGCTCAAAAAAAGAAGACCACATTATGTGAGGATGTCGGGAGATATTTTTAGTTTATGGCAAATAAGACGTTCAAAAAATTGTTTTATCGTTAAATTGAAATGACTAAATCGAGTTTAAAAGTTATCTCATTTGATTGAAACAAGCAAACACTTCAAACAAATTGTGCAATTAAAATGCCAACGGTCTGCGATCAACAATCGTTCTCAGAAAACTAGAATTTTATGTCAAAAATGACGTTATTTATTTAGAAGTGAAGCAGACCACATTTCATTTTTTTCTTGAACTGAAAATACATCTGTGGTTGAGCTCAGTTCAATAACTCGTAATTCCCCAATATTTATTTTATATTTATCAGATAGATCGTTTTCATCGGTAATTTCGAGGTCAGTCGAACAGTCGAGGGAACGTCCAACTTGTCTGTATCCACTCTGACGGTTCGGACTCATATGTCATCGGGCGAGACAAAATTTTGACGCGCCCCCGGTTCGAGGACCTTCAGAAAGAAATATTTCTAATCGATATATGAAAGCGAAGTTTTTGCTACTAGCAACATATGGGTCTGTGGGTGGGCTGGGCACTTTCGTTACTCGCAACGTTGAAGTGTCGCTGTCATCGTCCGGAGAGCATAACAAGTCTTGTAAAAATCCCCCTGAGACGGCCTCACAGGATATGTTTCCAAGACTCGTACTTCTGAAAATGAGTAGCCTACTTTGTTTGCATTCTTCACAAGCGTTTGCCTTCATCTGATAGTGGAGAGAGAAAAAAATTAAAATCCGTCACTTTCGTACCAAGGCCAACTTTGTTAAAATTAAGAAACGCTCGCACATCCATATCACTTTCCCAAGTACCGGAAATCGGGAAAAAAGTTTTAATTAATTCGCTTAATTGGACTTTTGATTACAGACGTTTTTATACCAAACGCATTATCACTAGACGGCGTTTTTAAGTTTCTTTGAGCAGACCAGTCCTTGTCACATTTGATTGAAGTTGTCGTCGCTTGAGACGCTTCAGTAACCAATATTATGCAGGGTATATTATCTATACGTTGGATCACCACTCTTTATTAATATTTGTAATTCTTAAAATACTTTTACAATAACGATTTGTTTTTTCTTTATATTTTGTAGGTGTTGCCGGCGATGCGCCACCGCCGCCACTGTCCTTTACCAAGGAGCCGCCCACCAAGCTGGAGTTCGTCAACACCCGAGGCGCCAGCGTCGACTGCGAGGCCACCGGCACCCCCCGTCCGACCATCAAATGGACGCTGATCGACGGCAGCCCGGCCACCAACCTGCCCGGCCTGCGCGAGGTCACGGCGTCCGGCACGCTCATCTTCGCCTCCTTCCGACCGGAAGGATTTCGACCCGACGTCCACCTGGCCTCCTACCGCTGCGTGGCGTCCAACAGCGCCGGCGCCGTTGTCAGCCGCGAGGTCAGAGTTCATGGAGGTATGTGTAGGAGGGCTTCGTGCAGCTGTAGAGAAGTTTCCACGATTGCCTTTTGCAAACGAAATTCTAAATTTGAATCCAGCAACTGATAAATTAGGTCAACAACTTCTGTCATCACCCGTTTGATAGCTACATTATAATTGTTATTGGTTCTCTGGTTTCCTGATTTATGAGAAACGACAACACCATTGTAAATTATTCTTTTTTTCGGCACGGAAATGTTCAGTTTTATTTCTAACGCACAATCGAGTTATTTTCGAATTGTGATTTGTCGATGAACGAAGCAGGACGGAAATTAACATTTCTGAACAGCTGGTTCGCGAAATGATAATTTCCGCTTTGACAGAATCATTCATTTTTTTCTACTCACTGCAGGAAATAAATTCTCCTTTGTCATATCCTTTTGTACTTGTAATGATGGTTGGGCTGACAGCGTTCTGAAAGGCGTATACCGTTAAGTAGGGCGCAATAATCTAATTCATAAAGTAAATACTGGTAATGGCTGGATTTCAGAAGCAATTTTTTTAATACAGGACTACGTGGTTGAATTATAAAAAAGATCTAAATCCAAGATGAATTATTAAAGAAATCTAAATGGCTGGATTTCAAAAGCAATTTTATTTATACAGGACTACGTGGTTAAATTATAAAAGAAATCTAAATCCAAGATGTTATGGCCGAATTAAATTTGTCGTTTTAATTAAGCCAATCAAAAAAAATATTGAAAAATATAATTGTAATGTATTATTAAAATAATGTGTAGAGTTATTTTGTGAAATGGACGAATTATAAATACGCTCTTCTAATTCTAATACTTCAAAACAAAGCTTCTGTTTCCTGTCTGTTTAATTGACATTGGATGTAGTGCTGTTTTTATGTTTTTTATGTTTTTGCGATTAGGAGATATCAATTTAATAAACAAAAATATCGCTCAGTCTATTGACGACGGCGAGTTACGATTACGAGCTCGATATGGACAAATGGTGGATTTGGGAAATGGTTTATGCAGGCGCGTGTCGCAGTCTATCTGCATTTAGAAAAGAGAATGGGAGAAGGTAGGGTTTAATGGACTCTGTAATTGAAGGGGGAGAGGAGGGAGTGTGGCTAACGACAATTATAAAAGTTTATATGTATTTGAGCTTCCGGACTCCCAAAAACCTCGCTTCGACATAGTAATGTGCGATAGTCGTAAAACTATTCCCGTTTTATGATCTCTGGCAAAGCCGGGTCTACAGGAAAAAATGTCTGAATCATTGAATGCGCCCACTTTGATTGATCCGATATTCGGGCTAACTTGCATGAATTGTAATATTTCGGACGATGCGTCGTACATGACGGTAGCTCCCGTGTATTATAAATAACTGTATGTCCTCGTGTGTGAGTCGCGTCTGACGCGTGCCTGATTAATAACTGTGTAATTGTTGCAGTTGTTGCCAAGAATCATGACATCCAAGTGTACGACGCCTACGCCACCGCCGGCAACACGGCCGTGTTCCAGTGCCACATTCCCAGCATCCTGAAGGATTATCTGCGCGTCGTCGGCTGGATCAAGAACGACAATCTGCTCATCCAACCCGCCGTCGATGCGGGTGAGTCATTAGCGATCTCGACAGATCTTCGGATTGGAGCACCAATTTTGAAGTAGTGCAGGTCTTGAGCAGGTTTAACTGTTGGACGTGTTTAGCCACGAAATTCTAAAGTCAACACACCCATTCCGAGGAGCTTCGAAATTGATGTCAAGACTGAGAAAAATGTATTTTAAATGAATATTTTCCGTGATGCTTTAAATATATAAATGAAGAAGCTCTTTTCGATTTACAGAATTCAATGTGATGATGAACCATTATGGTTGAGTTTTTGATGTTTTTTCTTTTCTTAATTGGGTTATCTTAATCTAATATGAAATTTCAAATGATACAAATTGATAAATCATTTCACAAGAAGGCTAGCTTCTCCATAATTAACCAATATCTGACTCTGCGTGCTTCGGCACCATTCTATTTATTTGAAAGGGTTTTTAAAAAATTCGTAAGGTTATGAAATGGTGCTCCTACTACCCTGTACTATTGTAATTGTAGTTTCGGTCAGTTTTTTAAGTTTATTCATTAAGGTGGTTAAAAGTGGTTACAGCTGGAAAATTGTAAAATCGTCTCATTTTACTTGAGCTGCAGAAGTTATTAAAAATTCAACTCTTTCTTTGCGTTCCTGAATTCTTTGTACTCGTACGCAATTCTGATATCTCATTCTTTTTTGGTTTGTTTGTTGTCTAGCCGGTAACGACAAGTACATGGTGGTGCCACTGTCCGGCGATCTTCATATTCACGATGTGGTGTCCGCCGAATCCGGATCACGCTACAAGTGCAAGGCCGTTCACCAGCTCACCGGCGAATCCGTCATCAGTTCCACTGCCGGACGGCTCTTTGTAACCGGTAACTGTTACTGATTTTCTGCCATGTTTGTGACATTGCGCAATAAATAAATAATACTGTTTTCATCAGTTTCGTATAAGGTTTGACTTTAGATGCACAAGTAAAATTGACATTAAGCATGCTATGGCTTTGCTTCAGGGCCAACATTTTTTAAGGGAAATAACTCGAGTAAGCGTCGGCATTACAGATCGCCTTTTTAATCTCTGAGCGCGGAAACAATCCGCGAGGGTGCAGCACGAACATGATGTACTTGAAAACTTAACAGACTATAAATACAAGCATGTTAAAGGGTTAATTGGTGTAATTGCCGCCTATTTATCGCGGTCCCACATTCAATTTTAGACGAGCGGGGGTGCGCCTGCGAGGAATGGGACTGTGACAAGGACATGTTTTTTTATATATGTAAATTGTCAATAATTTTAGCGGGTCGCGAACCCACGCTTTTATCTTTTGGCAACTCGCCAATTGAGACGCTGATTGTTAAAATTAAAAATAGAGAACACTTATACGAAAACTTCCTGTTTCCCTGGTTTCGATTAAGTGAAAGCCCGCTTCTGGAATCTAACACATTATTTTAATTATAACACAGAAATATCATAAATATTCTCGCTTCAATAAACAGATCATTTTTTTCCCTAGATAGCGGCGAACCGAAATCAAGAGGCACCGTTCCACCCAAAATAATCCAGACCGCCTCAAGTTTCATGGTTGCCATCGGACAGACCGCTGTCCTTCCGTGCGTTGCCCAAGGAACGCCGAATCCCACTTCAAGGTACAATGATAAACCTTAACATTTATATGTGATCACCCGATAAAATGAATCGTGAATTTGACCTATCATCTTGCAGTTTTTTTAATTATTCGATAGTTTCCGAGAGATTAGTTATTTTTAAACGTTAAAATATTCTGTTTGTGTTTTTAAATCTTCTAGTAATTTGTGGGTACGTACAGAGAGTTGGCTTGCTGATATGGTTTCGTCGACGTTTGATTACAGTTTGTGTTCTCGTTAAACAGTTGGAGCAAGAAATCGTCGTCCGGACAGCTCCACCCGCTTGATCCGAGCTCCCGCGTCATCCAGACTAGGAGCGCTTTAATCGTCAAGAGTGTTCAGGCACGTGACGCCGGAACTTATGTGTGCCGTGTCAATAATGATCAGGGACAGGATCAGGTTGACGTCGTTTTGGCCGTTTCCGGTGAGCAATTTTTCTGTTGTAGTATGGAGAACCAATTATTTAAATCCCTACACGAGAACATTGGTGATTTGTTTGATCAACTTTCTTCGTAGAACCACTGTCGGTCAAAGTCCAGCCCCGACTGTTGGAGTCAAAGGTGAACGTGAAAGCCGTATTCCGATGCGAAGTTTCAGGACAGCCTGTGGCTGCCCTGCTCTGGATGCGCAACGGCGTGGCTATTGACAAGGAGACAGGTGACACGTTGATCATCGAGAACGTCCAGATGGGCGACCAAGGACTTTACCAGTGCGTAGCTAAGAATGCTGACGATGCGGCACAGGGGATTGCCGAGCTGCGATTATCGGGTGAGCACTTTTTATTAATGAAATGTTGTTTCTAATTTAAAATTGTTGTTGAAGGTTAATGTATGCAGTTGAAAATGATTCGTTAATATTTTTCGCTTCATCGCGGATGCGGATCACGTTGCTGATTTTTTCATTAGTTTTCATGTAATAAGCATAAAAAAATTAAGAAATTGGATTTGTTTCATATAAAGTTTCCAGCACGACCCTGACGATGAATTTAATGAAGTGACTCTTTCCCGGCTTAGTTTATTTTACTGCAATTCAATCAAGCTTTTTGTATATATAAAAGTAATTTTCACTGTTTGTAATGAGAGCCTTCATTTTTTCGCAGAGATACCACCGCAGTTCGTTGAAACTTTCGAGGAGAAAACCGTGCGACCTGGTGGATCGGTCACCCTTCGTTGTGTGGCTGTCGCCGTTCCACCTCCCACCATATCCTGGAACGTTGACGGTGTTCCGATCAAGGAAGGATCACAAGTGAGACTAAGTTCCGAAAATGGAAAAGAAGGACGCATCACCAGCACGCTGACATTGACAAAATTAGCTACCGAAGATGGTGGCGCGTACAGTTGTGTTGCTTCAAACAAAGCTGGAGAGAGTCGGCACACAGCTAGGATAAATGTCTATGGTATTACAGCAAATTTATATTGTCGTTTGTGATTGCTCGATTGAATTTTGTCAGAGAATTTATTGATATTTTCTTTCTGATTAAATAGGTGCGCTTGGAATAAAATCGGTGCCTCAGACGAATGTTGTCTCTGGGAGTAATGTTGTTTTGAATTGCCCCGTTTACGGTTATCCAATTTCCAAGATTACCTGGGAAAAAGGTAGGAGCTCTGGTTAATTTTAATGGTGAGTTTAACTTGATGTGGTTCTTAGCATGTTCAGAGTTTAATTATACACTGTATTTTGCATACACTTCTATAGATAACATAGTGATACTGCAAGATTTAAGGCAGAGCGTGCTTGAAAATGGAGGCCTTAGTATTAAGGATGTTGATAGAGCTGCTGATTCCGGCGTTTATGAGTGTGTTGCTTATGACGAATCTGAACGGAGTGTAAAAGCTCAATTGAATATGGCGGTGTTGGGTAAGTTAATTTTTTTGGTCCAATAAATTAAGGGCATTATTGAAGTTTGGATGCTCGAGGGCACAAAACCTCGACCCGGGACATGTTTGGAAACTGGGTTTTCGTGCTTTGTTCTTGTTCTTTTGCCTAAATTACAAAAGCTATTTCAATTTTTTGACAGTTTTAGTTTTAGACCTTACTTTTCCTTACAAATACAAATTTATCATCTCGTGACAGTTAAGTATTTGGAATGTAAGTTAAAATGTTGTGTCGTATTGCTTCAAGTGCTCTTCCCAATTAGCTATAGTTTACTTAAATAATGAATCAAGCAACAATAGATCAGAACAAAGATCAGAAGTATCAGATATTACCTGAAAACTATTGATAATATCTGATACAACACGGTGTTGCAATTTCAAGTTAAATTGCTTTTTGGTTTTCATTGCTAATGGGCTTCAAATATTGCGATATTTTGGAATTCATACTATCAAAATTGTGGCTCCCTTATTCAATAGTGCACTTCCTATGCATACGTCATATTTTTAATTTCATTGTCATAATTTAATTAGCTTGGTAATCTCCTCCTTCCCTTGCAGTTCCTCCGAAAATTGTTCCGTTTGAGTTCCAGGATGAACTGCTGAGGGAAGGGATGAGAGCCAGGCTACAATGTGTGGTTAGTGAAGGCGATTTGCCCTTAAGTGTCACGTGGCTGAAAGATGGCCAACCCATTCCTCCTGAACTGGGAATCATGGTTCGAGCTCTGGACGAATTTTCCAGCATTTTAACCTTGAGTAGCATCACCCCCGCCCACAACGGAAAATTCACCTGCGTGGCATCCAACATGGCCGCCACCGTGACCCATTCGGCGGAGTTATCCGTAAACGGTAAACACGTTGTTCTTCTTGCATTCCGTTCCAGTTCCTCCAAAGATTATACCCTTTGGGTTTCTCGACGACCAGTTTTACAAGGGAATGAGAGCTCATGTTACTTGTGCCATCAGCCATGGTGACCTCCCTGTGATCTTTCAATGGCTCAAGGATGGGGCGCTTGTAACCCCAGAAATGGGAGTAATCACAAGAAAGTATGATGATCATACAGATTCTCTAAGCATCGAGAATGTGGGATCCCACCATTCTGGAAACTTCACATGTTCGGTGAAGAATAAGGCTGGGACGGCAGAGTACACGGCTCAACTAATGGTTCGCGGTAATCCTCCCCTTCCAAGTTGAATGTCAAACTGAATGATGTGAAAGTATTTGATTTCGTTTCAGTTGCCCCCAAAATTGTACCCTTTGACTTTGGGGATCTACTTGTTGAGGGAACACCTGCCAGGGTCGTGTGTGGTTTGCAGGAAGGAGATGCCCCTATACGATTTTCCTGGCTGCACAATGGGCTGCCTTTGACCAATGGTGGTTCAATATCAATTCACGAATTGGACAGCTTGTCAAGCATATTGTCAATTTCAAGTTTATCAGCCAATCACGTGGGAACCTTCACCTGCCTGGCACAGAATGTGGCTGGTAAAACCAGGCACGACACTGTCCTACGTGTAACTGGTAATTTTTAAAATTGTGTCCTTTCCCCTATTTTCAGTAGCACCGAAGATTGTGCCATTTTCCTTCCAAGGGGATCACGTGTTCGAGGGGGCCCTGGCCCGGCTCACATGTGTAGTTTATCAGGGGGACCTTCCGCTAATAATAACTTGGCAAAAGGACGGTGGCCCTATCCCGTCTTCACTAGACATTACTGTTCGTTCAGTGGACACGTACACCAGCATCTTAACCATTGATCACGTGCAATCACGTCACGGGGGCAACTACTCATGCGTGGCCCAAAACCAGGCAGCATCTGCAAGCCACACTGCACCTCTGGTAGTCAATGGTAGGCCAACCCACTTGAACTCGTGAAACCCTTCTCGTTTCAGTTCCCCCAAAGATCGTGCCCTTCTCCTTTCAAGAAGAGCACTTGGTCGAGGGGCAGCTAGCACGAGTGTCTTGCATTGTCAGTCGCGGAGACCTTCCTCTGGTGATTAATTGGGAAAAGGATGGAGCTGTAATTAACAAGGGGGACGTGGGAATACACATACATTCGTTCGATGAGCATTCAAGCATCCTCACTGTTTCGGAAGTTTCTCCAAAGCACAATGGACAGTACTCCTGTATTGTCAGCAATCAGGCTGGGTCTGCTAGACACTCTGCAAATCTTATTGTTATGGGTAACCATTCATTGACATTCATTGTAAAAATTTAGATCTTGTTAGTTTTGATGAGTCATAACAAATATTGTTATACATTGCTTTTACAGTACCACCAAAATGGTTAGTGAAACCACAGTCTACCTCTATTGTCAGTGGACAGAGTGTCAGATTGGATTGTCAAGCAGATGGATTTCCTTTGCCTAATATTGTTTGGTCTAAAGTTGTTGGTACGTAATTTTTTTTAAATCTT
Organism: Mycogona germanica; assembly: GCA_034698785.1. Taxonomy (NCBI): domain Eukaryota; kingdom Metazoa; phylum Arthropoda; class Diplopoda; order Chordeumatida; family Chordeumatidae; genus Mycogona; species Mycogona germanica. Next base: position 23,661 of record JAQGBY010001021.1, read on the forward strand.
GATTTTTCAGGACACTTTCAACTAATGTGAGTATATGTTGATAAACGACCTATTTTTAAATTCTTATTGCAGGACGATCCCTCGCTCAGTTGAGCAATGATGAAAATTTTATGATATATGCGAATGGGTCACTGCTTATAAGAAGCGTTCAAGGATTGGATGAAACCAATTACATTTGTGCTGCAACGAATGGAATTGGCAGGGGATTAAGCACAGGTGTAAAAGTAACTATTTATGGTATGTAATAATTTTATCATCTAATATTTTAAGTATTCACTGATTATTAACCATTTAAAAATGACACACGGTCACAGCGGATATAACTTATTTAAATTACATTTTACAGCACCGCCAACATTCAAACCAACGACTAATAAAATAAATTCATCGCTGGGAGAATCTGTCCAACTTCGCTGTATTGTGCAAGGGGATGCACCCATCAAGATCACTTGGAAAAAAGAAGACAGTTTGATTAAAGAATCTCACCCGAGGTATAGCATTCGATTTTGTATTTTGTACATTAACTCGTAATTAGCATATAAATTTGGTGCATTGTTGAATTGTCCGAAATTATACCAACAGCTATAAGGTTGAGACGACCAACAGCGACACCTCTAGTGTGACATCTGTTTTAAAGATTGCCTCTATTACGAGAATGGAGAACGGACATTATACATGCATTGCTGAAAATAGTTTCGGAAAAAATCAAACCAACTTTCAGGTTTCCGTTGCTGGTGAGTAATACCATTTCAATTAGCAAGACATTATTGCGTGATTTGAGCCTAGAGGTCGAGTTTATAATTCACTTTTTTTATTCTTATTATATTTTACATATTAGTTAAATCGAAGTTTCATTCATTCATTTTGTTTGATGTTTTAGTATTTACTTTTGATCACTTCTGTAGAAAAGCCGGATCCTCCCACTGAACTGAAGATCACATCATCTAGTAGCCAGTTTGTGGAGCTCGTATGGAAACCTCAACATGATGGCAACAGTCCCATAAAAAAATACATCATTCAGTACAAAGTAGCACACAGTAAGGAGCTTGTTTCTATTGATCAATACTTCATGATATTAACCGATCACTTAAAAAATTGCATCTGAAATCCAAAGTGTAAGAAATGCTTAAAAATTCTTTGCAGATGCTTGGGACGAAGCAGTAACCATGGAAACAGTCAACGGCGAGCCCACAAATAGCGTGGTGACCCACTTGCACCCGGCAACACATTACACGTTTCGTCTGTTTTCTGAAAATGCCAACGGACGCAGCGTCGCCAGCCAGATCCTTCGAGTAACCACCAACGAAGATGGTAATTGATAATTCACCTTCGCGTGTTTTCGTAAAAAAATGCCATGAGGAGTGTTCGTTGAGTTTTTCCGTATACTAGATAATTCAAATTTGCATTTGTTCTTCCAGTTCCGTCTGGGGTGCCACTCAATGTGCAGGTGGAATCGGTGAACACGGAGACGTTCCGCGTGACGTGGAAAGCTCCCGAGGAGAAGACGTGGAACGGCCGCATTCTCGGCTATTACGTGGGCTATAGGGAGGTAGATACAGCAGATCCTTTCCTCTACAAGACCCTGCTCACACCCAACCCCAAGGCCGAAGATTTGTCCGTGCAGATCGGCGGTCTCAAGCAGTTCACCAAGTACTCTGTGGTGGTTCAGGCCTACAACGGACAGGGCAAGGGTCCAGAGTCGGAGTCTGTCGTCATCATGACGTCAGAAGGAGGTCAGTAACGATGGGTTGAGATACTTCTGACGTTTCTGTAATTTTGTTCACGTGTTTAATTGTGTGCGACCGTTTTCCCCGCAGCGCCGAGTCTGCCACCTACCGACCTCCGCTGCACCACGCTCACCTCCACCAGCATTCACGTGACGTGGACCGCACCGCCCGCAGACTCCGTCAACGGAATCATCCGCGGTTACAAGGTGCTGTACAAGCCGGCCTCGGACTGGTTTGGTGGGTAAGGTGCAGCAAACATGGAAAAATTGACGCTGGCCGACGACAAGGTGGACGATTAACTCACTCTGTGGCACCACCATGTGGCGGGGCGATTCGCTAAAAGAATTTAAGATTTTTTGTAATCGAAGGTACACATGAAAGATAATTTAAAATGTTGTATCTGTAAAATTTGATAAAAATACACGGCCACGGCACTCTAAATGTAATTACTCTTGAGAGCATTTATTTAAAAACTTGTTTGCAATTCGATTTTTTTCAGCAGTTCTAGATAAAAAATTTAGCAAAAATTGCGTAACCTCATTTATTTAATAAATTCAGACTTATTTTAGCTCGCATTTTCGGAAGTGGTTATCGTTTATCTTCTACGCTGCCTATCGAATTTTTGTTTGCACTGCTTCGTCGCTTCTCTGAAATTCCCTGATTTTCAGCAAGCGTTTGCTCTACGTCAATTTGTTGTATTTGAGCACATCTATTTGTCCTTTTCTCCCCTTATAAGAGTTTGAAAAAATTCTTTCCTTTTCAATTTATTCAGACAGGTTAGTCTGTCATCTATTCAGTAGTGTTTCGTGTTTTTAGAATATATGTTAACGCCGAGCAAACGCTTATGGTATCCCTGGAAAATTACTAACCAAGACGATCTGATTCTTTCGCAGAGGATTTGGCCGAGAATTTTAACGTGACATTGCCCACATCGTTAACACTCCACCAATTGGAGAAATTCAGCAACTACAGCATCCAAGCGCTCATCATGACGAAAGCGGGCGACGGACCCAGGAGCACGCCAATTTTCTGCAAGACACTCGACGATGGTAAGTTATTCCCAACATTTCGACATTGTTGTTTGATTTTAGTGCCAAGAGTATTTTGCTCAGTTGTGAATTCGAGGATTTTTTTATAGTTCCAAGTCCGCCTGTGGACATTAAGGCCATCGCCACTTCTGATGATTCCGTCATTGTGGCGTGGAAACTACCGGATCATGCGAACGGCGTTTTGCGCACTTATTCCATTCACTGGAAAGAAACTGAAAGCTCCAAGGTATCTGATGCATTCGATTGATTATTGCTGTTCCCCGTTAAAAATATCCTTTGCAGCTGCTGGCTGAAAAGATCAGTTTCAAGCATGCTTTTTATTGCTTTGCGTTATTTCTTTTTAACTATTAACCAGTTTAATTTGTGTTTCATCTTAAAAGTATTTAAAACAAACTTAATTGTTAAATTTTTCTTGGTGTTCCTTTACCTAATTCCCCGAATTTTCGCATCATCATTAAAGCGAGTGGTTCAGTAGTATTAGCCGACGCTCCCCAATGATGTGGCAAATCACTGCATCGTAAATGTGTCCATGATTTGTTGAGATCCTTGCAGACCAAGACCCCGCACTCGGTTCCGGCTCACGATCACAGCTACGAGGTCACAGGGCTGAAGCGCGGTCGTCGTTACGAGTTCTGGGTGACTGCCTCCACTGCCGCCGGCGAGGGAGCACCATCACGCAAGGTGGCGCAAACACCCAGCGGACCAACTGGTACGAATCTCGTTACTGCCTCACCTCTTTTCAGTCTTTTACGACATGTCGCAGCTCAGCTAGTGAAATTACAAAATTGTGATCCTATGATTCTTGACGCGATTTCTATTATGCACTGGGTATCGGATGATTATCTATTCTGAACCTTTCAATGGTTTCTTCAGTTCCAGCTAGAGTGGTGTCATTCGAAGAGAAGATCATTTCATCTTGGAAATCTGAAATCAGTCTGGCTTGCCAGGCAGTTGGCATTCCCGATTTCCAGCGCCGCTGGACGTTCAAGTGAGTTCCTTTTCCTTTCCAATTAGAATTTAATTTATTGAACACGAGTGCAAGAACAGAAGAAAAGTATTTTTTAGTTTCATCAGTATAAAGTGCAGTCTGGTAAAGACTTTTCGTTTTTTGAACTTAGAACCAAAGCTAAATTGCATATGAAACATTTTGTTGATTTCAGAGGGCGCAGCGTGGATGGGTCCACCAAGATGAGCGTGGGAGCGGACGGAATACTTCGCATTAAGGACGTTCGCGAGGAGGAGGGCGGCGACTATACATGCCACGTTCAGAACGACATCGGCGAGGACAAGATCACCTACACCATCATCGTGTTAGGTAAGTCCCGACCGATATCCGAACTGATGATTTGAAAAATGATATATCCGGTCCTGCGGGTGGGTCATCGAGTGGAGCATTTTTAATATGGCTCTGATTGCTTAACTTGTTTTTCTTTCCAGCACCTCCTTCTGCTCCCATTGTCGAGGTCACCGCCGTCACTTCTAATGCCATTGAGGTTCAGTGGAAAACACCCTCTAGCAAGATGTCCCGTGTCAAAGGTGAGCGATATGGCAAATTTATTGAGGAAGCCATTCACGGTGTTCAAGCGATGAAATATGTTTAGTTGCTTTCTGGGCATTTATTGTTTAATAAATATTGATCTATGGCTATCTGATAAAATTTAATCCTCGCAATTGGGGTGTCTGAAAGCATTGATTTATGATTCAGTTACCTTTTAGTTTATAATGATCTTAGCTTTGTATAAATCAGCTTTAGCACTTAGCTTTGTATAAATCACACATTTAAGTGGTCTGTATATCGGTGTTAAGATCCAAAAACGTGATAAAACTGAATGTGAGAAATCAGGAAGTGACATGAATTTTCACTTTGGTGGTAGGTTACACACTGAATCTGAAGAAGGACAGCGGCGAGTGGGAGCAGACGAGCCTCGGCGCTGACGTACGCAGCTATCGCATAAGCAGTTTGGACTGCGGCACCCGCTATGAGATCTACATGGTCGCCTTCAACAAGATCGGAACAGGCGCGCCGTCGGATGTTCTCATGGTATCGACAAACGGTTCAGGTGAGACGATAGAAAATAAAATTAGTCTTTCTGTGACCTTTGACGATTACCTGAACTTTGATTTATCTATCAATCTCTGAACGACGTTGAATTCCGTTTGTCTGTTCGTAGTTCCGGCGCTGCCCAACAAATCCGATTTCCTGGAGGAGACGTCGACGTCGGTATCACTGTATCTGAACACGTGGAAGAGCAACGGCTGCCCGATCCTCTACTTCGTCATCGAGTACTCTGCCAAGACGTCCAACGAGTGGACGTTCGTCTCCAACAACGTTCGACCCGAGCAGCGACGTCTGGTCATCCCCAACCTGCGACCTGGCACCTGGTACCGGCTACGCGCCACCGCCCACAACAGCGCTGGCTCTGCCGTGGCCCAATACGACTTCGCCACGCTCACCAGCGCCGGCGGTAAGTGATAGTTAATGGAGTGAACGTTAGAGAAGATGAAGCAAAAGATTCCACATCTAACTAACTGGTATTCATTGTTCAAACAAACACAAAATATAATTCTTTTGGAGATGATCTGGGTTAAGAGACAGATTTTAGTGGGTTTATTGAGCCGGTCTAAAATAGAGTGTGCCGATTGTTTATAATGAAATATATTGAAGCCGATAGTTTTTGTCATATTGTCGAAGAAGTAACGGCTATTCGAAATTGTGGACTTTTATTTTAAATGTCAAAAGTTGTCCAAAAAAGTGTACAAAGTTAAAATTATAAAAAGTTGCGCGGAATCCACATGTGGATCCAAATGTGCAAGCACATCCGGTTTTTCGAAGTACCTTTATCTTGACTAGCTATTTTTCCGTTTCACCTGTAGCCAGCATTCCGCCCGACTTGCTCTCAGACTCCAACAACGAGCAGTTGGACAACCTGTGGGCGTACCTCAATCTCTACATCATTATTCCCATCTGCTGCACGGTCGTCATTTTGTTGGCCATTCTGGGCGTGGCGTGCTACTACGTCAGATCCAAGAACAACCGTGGATCCAATCAAGGTACGAGGACATTTTTGGTTTGGAATTGTTCTCGATCGGCTCTGCTCCTCGCAAGCGACTACAAACTGAGATTTGTCTTATTCCAGGAAACGGAAAGATGGCAGCGCCGGGCACCAAGCTTGAGAGAGGAGACAGTTCAGAGAGTTTCTCGTACATTCAGCGCGGGACAGTCAACCGGGCTGCTCGCACCTCTAAACACGGTACGCAATGAGCCAATAAATTAAAATTGCCTGTTTGTTTCAGTTGATCTGTTTTATATGACTGACTGGTGGTTTGTTGTCCGTAGATTGGCTGTGAATTGGTTTGACTTAATATTAATTACAGGACCAAGTGATATTACTCCCTACGCCACACTTCAGCTGGCCAATCAGAGGACAGGACAAACGATGAGACGCCACCCGCCACCGGAACAAGGTGCGAGTCCATGACAATTTTAATTAGTACAATTGCTTAACGAAAACAGTTTATCAGTTGTGTTGCGAATTAATCGGTCCAATGTTTTAAACTTCTCTTTCTGTTAATTTCAATTTCTATTTAGCTCCACCGCCGTTGCCGCCGCCCAGGATGGTTGAAGCCTATCCCGTCAACATTCCTCAACACCACATGAACATTCCTCAGTTTCACAACATGAACGAGCCCCAGTTCTTCTGTCCTCCCGCGCCCAGGTACGAAATTGTAATCTGTGTCTATCGCCTTCAACGAATGCTGTTCCGATCCAACTATTTCCTGACACCTAAATTTACAGAAGACTATTAATTTCTCATATATTTTTTTACAGTAATTTTATGCAGGGTCCGGGAACCGCCGAAACCACGTTCGTGTTCCCCAGTCTTCCCAGCGACGACGGGGCGCACCACTTTGCACCCCACTACCCCCATGAGGTAAGAGGACGGTCCACGTTCAGAGATTATTAGCGTCAAGCGGACAAGCGTTTTAGAATGTTTCTTATGTTATAAAAATTGATAGTATCTTGCTCTCGCGGTCTTGCCATTTGCGCTGAAGTCAGTAGAAGAGTGTTATTTTCTTTTGTAAACAAAGAAAAATCAAAATAATTATTGTGATAGAATTGTATCTATATCTAAGAAATCTCCCCAACAATTTTTTTTGCCAAATTGAGTCATTTTTATGTTTAATATTAGTTTAAAACAAGTCCAGTATCTAAATCTCTTTTTGATGTTTCTCTTTAAATTCCGAAAAAATCTTTCATGTTCAATATTTGATCATCTTCTCTTAATTTTTTTAAGTGAAATTTCATGTTCAGTGAATTTTCAATCAATTGACATGAATTGAAAATTTGTACCGAGAAAGATCGGTTCCAAACTTCCTCGGCGTAAACGCCGCTTTGAAGTAGCAAAATTTGTTTTTCAAACCCCAATGAAATATTATTAGTTGTTGTGCCGTTTTTGTCGGGAGACGAAATCTGGACATTGTGTGTGTGTATGTGTGTGCTAACAAAAAGAAATTACTAACTGTCCACTTGTCTTCCTCTCTGCCTTTTGTCTCTGGTCCGCCACCGAAAATTCTCGCCAAATGTCAGGCCATGCAAGCTTGCTTCAAGTAATGCCAAGTCCGCTTTGCCCAACCGTCGCCCGAACTTCAGTCCCCGCCTTTGCCACCACCTTAACCTAAATACAACCAGTATCGTCAACTAGTATTAACGTCTTATTGGAATTTGAGCTCAGTACGTGTGTGTCTGTGTTTGTATCAATCCCCAAGTAGGTAATTTACAATTTACGATAACTGTTGAACAGGCAATCTCTGAAGATCTACGTTGAACTTAGAAGTTGAGTGTACAGTAGTTGCGCTGCATACTTAATTGCGCATTGATGTTTTATGTACGATGTGACTAATCGATTTTCTCGAGGAATCTGCTGTCTTATTTAATCTTTGCTCACGTACTTGTGAAATAGCTGTCTTGTCTTAAGTCAACGAGGTATCAAAGGTGAAGCAATTTTCCAACTTTCTTAGATAGTTTTGGTTTCACTTGTTGGGTGTCGTTTTTGAGATGCTGGATAAGTGATAAAAAAAGCATGAATGAATTTTTCATTACAGTTTTTTTTCTAATATCTCTCTTCCGTCTTAAATTATTTAAATTCGGTCTAATAATATAATTTTGTTCGTAAACGAGATATATCTCTGTAGGCGTTGTTCGACTCTTTCAACAATAGTCGTATATGTCTTGATCTTTTTCTAATATTTTCCCATCTATCGATGTAAGGTGTTCTACTTTTTCCTTCTGTGCCAATATATACTAACAACAAAAAATAACCTTCCTGTATTGTATGTGTCCTGCCCCCAAATTAAGGTCCATAACCTTCAGTATTTGATAACTCTTTTAGTATGTGTTTTATATACGATGTGGCTCAAACTGTTTGTTGCTCACTTTGTTATTGATATGCCAAGTTTTTTTAAAAAGTTAGTTTGCTTCAATTGATGCAGGCTTTTTCGCATCTGCTTTTGTGCGCCTCCTGTTTGGTTTTCCTCCGAGTGTCCTAAAATAGTTCTAATCGTGTAAAGAGAGACAATTTTTTTAAAATCCGGTCGTTTCTCTTGAAATTCTAGAATTCTTTAAGAAAATCGAGTTTCTCTCATTGAGGTTGTCTTTATATTAGCAAAATTTGAAATTAATTTCTTTTTAATTACTATTAATGCGATTTCGATCTGTCATTTAGTACAGCTTTATACTTCGATAGCTCCGAAGGGTTATTGGTCTACTTTTTTCTCTTTGTTTCCCTTTTTTGCGTCGTTTTGCAATTTTATGCTCTATCTTTATCCTTCCCTTTCCCATTGTTTGGTATTGTTAATCTCCAAAGTGTGTACGTTTGTAGATACGATATTTGATATTCGATAAAAGCAATCCTTCCCTCATCATTTGTATTGAGACAGGCAAGAAAGGTGTAAAAATGTCTTTGTTCAGAACGCTTGTATACGGCTGTACTGACAATTTGCTTGGATTTACTTAAAAGCAGAAATTGTAAAGGTGCACATGTTAGAGAAGGTGTAAATGTTGTGAAGTGGTCGATTTGTCGAAAGGCAACCGGAGCTAAAAGCGCACCCAAAAAGGTTTGATGTGTAGACATTTGTAGGTAAACTGTTTGTTTGAAGTTTGAGAATTATTGTTTTTGGTTGATACAATTTTTTTATTTTGCTCAAGAATTTTTTTTTAAAGACATGCTCAAACTCTGAAAAATTCATTGAGGTGTATCTCTACATTACCTCATGCTCAAATGCTAAACTAATGTGTCATCACATTTGAAAAGATTAGTATTATTTGCAGAATATGATTTGTTGTGTTTAGTTCTTTGATAAGGAAATAAGACAGTTTCATTGAATCAGCGTGGTATCAGTTATAAATAACGTTATCAGTTTTTGATGAACTCAACTACGTGATTATAAAAAAAAGTATTTATGAGTTATTGCCAAGCGTCAATGATAACCGAGATAAGCGTCAATGGAGTTGATGATAACTGTTTAGTCAAGCGATTAAAATTTGCTTTACGTTTAATATCTGATTTTTTTATTCTTGTGACGAATCTGAAACCTTAATGGTTCACAACAGTACTGTACATACACTGTCTTGAATCAGATTTTGCCCTATTTCTTATTTTGATGTCCTTTTTAAAATCGGACGAAAGCCCCAGCCAAAATAGAACGGACCCAGATTGGGGTCCACGTGAAGGAATTCAGAGATCTCCTTGTAGTTGGGTGGAGTGGCCGACAGACCCACGATTCGGAGTCGGGTGTCTCGAACCTGCCTCTGCGAGTGAGTGCAAATATTTTAAGCATGATTTCATGAATGTGTGGCATTTCCAAAAATACTCAAATTTATGATGAATGATTAATAATCTCGCATCTTTAACATTTCAAAATATAACTATTGTTGTCTTAAGTTTTTTTATTTTTTTATTGTAATCAAACATAGTGCAAACAATAAAATAACCATAAATCAAAATAGAATAACATAAGAAGAATGCACTAAGCGCAGTAGTGGGAGCCCCTGATGCTAATAGCACTATATGGTCCCCATCGGATAACACGACTACATCGCACAATTTCAGATCAAGCGCCGGAATATTTTCTTATTACTTTAATTATCCTTCCACTGTGCGCTGAGCGCCGTTTCAAGAAACCCCATTTTACGGAATCACGGTGAGCCATATCAACACAGACCCGAACGAGCACCAACCTTATAGGGGCTCTTCTTCAGAGTCTGGATATCGGG